>JBBMOL010000361.1:16614-52277 GCA_037954665.1 Laguncularia racemosa | reverse complement strand
CTTGTTTACCAGGGGAAAAGCTTTAATCTTAAACCGTTAACACCTAACCAGGTGTATGAGGACCAGTTGCAGCTACAACAGTCTTTTGCAAAACATAAGGTGAGTGAAAAGCAGAGGGAGAGTGAGAGACCAAAAGACAATGAGAAAGAAAAGGAATATAAAAGTCAAAATCAAAAGGAAAAGAGAGGAAGGCTAGAAAGAGTGTGAGAGGCCAAGTTGAAGGGGGATCAACTTTGGTGGTGAGTGAAAAGGAGAGGGCAGCCTTGCAAAAGGAGAGATGTGTGGCAAGAGCGAATTATAAGGAGAGCGTTAGTGATGAGGCAACCTATGTTGTTGCTGGTTTTTAAAGAAACATGTTTGACTACTAACGAACTATCTAACTCTTTTCCTAGTGTGGTTGTGTCTCTTGTGCAGGACTTTGAAGATGTCTTCCCTAAGGAGATTCCAAAGGGATTACCACCTATTCGGGGTATTGAGCACCAGATTGACCTTGTACCTGAAGCATCGATTCCAAACAAGCCAGCTTATTGGAGCAATCCGGAGGAGACAAAGGAACTCCAAAGGCAGGTCGATGAATTAATGGAGAAGGGGTACGTGAGAGAAAGCATGAGTCCATGTGTAGTGCCTGTGATTTTGGTGCCTAAGAAGGATGGGACATGGAGAATGTGTGTTGACTGCTGCGCTATCAACAACATCACGGTAAAGTATCGTCATACCATTCCTCGCTTAGATGACATGTTTGACGAGTTACATGGGTCTAGTGTCTTTTCCAAAATTGATCTGAAAAGTGGATATCACCAAATTAGAATGAAAGAAGGTGATGAATGGAAAACTGCATTCAAAACAAAATATGGATTGTATGAGTGGTTAGAAATGCCTTTCGATTTAACTAATGCACCTAGTACTTTTATGAGACTTATGAACCATGTTTTGAGGACTTTATTGGAAAATTTGTGGTTGTCTATTTTGATGATATCCTCATTTACAGCAAGAGTTTGGAAGATCATATATCTCACTTGAGGGATGTTTTAGATGTGCTTCGAAAGGAACAATTATATGCTAACCTCAAGAAGTGCACTTTTTGCACAGACAAACTTGTGTTTCTTGGTTTTGTTATTAATGCACAGGGAATACAGGTTGATGAAGAAAAGGTTCGTGCGATCCAAGAATGGCCTAGTCCAACCAATGTAAGTAATGTGTGGAGTTTCCATAGACTAGCGAGTTTTTACAGGAGATTTGTGAATGATTTCAGCACCATTGCAGCACCACTTACTGTGGTAATTAAGAAGAACGTGGGGTTTAGCTAGGGAGAGCAACAAGGGAAGGCCTTTCAGACGCTTAAAAATAAGCTGACTTGGGCGCCGCTACTTGCTTTACCTAACTTTGCTAAAACGTTTGAAATTGAGTGTGATGCTTCAGGATTAGGTATTGGAGCAGTGCTTATGCAAGAGAGAAGACTGATTGCATTCTTTAGCGAGAAGCTAAGTGGGCAACCTTGAATTACCCTACTTACGACAAGGAGCTATATGCATTGGTTCGAGCCTGGAGACATGGTAACATTACCTTTGGCCGAAAGAGTTCGTGATCCACACTGATCATGAATCCTTGAAGTACTTGAAGGGGCAACACAAGCTGAATAAAAGGCATGCTCGTTGGGTGGAGTTCATTGAAACATTTCCATATGTTATCCACTACAAGCAAGGTAAAGAGAATGTCGTTGCTGATGCACTATCTAGAAGGTATACTCTTATCTCTACTCTTAGTTCTAGACTACTTGGTTTTGAGCACATTAAGGAGTTATATGCTGCTGATCGAGATTTTTGTGAGGAGTATGTGTATTGTGAGAAGAGTGGGCATGGAAAATTTTATAAACATGAAGGATTTCTTGTTTAGGGAGAGTAAACTGTGCATTCCAATTTGTTCTTTAAGAGAATTACTAGTGAGGGAGTCTCATGGAGGAGGGTTAATGGGACACTTTGGCATAGCTAAAACATTAGGGGTATTGCAAGAACACTTCTATTGGCCTCACATGAAACGAGATGTTGAGAGGATTTGTGAGCGATGTGTCACGTGTAGGCAAGCGAAATCTAGAGTCCAACCTCAAGGGCTTTACACCCCACTTCCCATTTCTCATGAGCCGTGGGTAGATATTTCTATGGACTTTGTGTTAGGATTACCCAGGTCTCGACATGGTCGGGATTCTATTTTTGTAGTTGTTGATAGATTCTCTAAAATGGCACATTTCATTCCTTGTCACAAAACGGATGATGCTTGTAATATTTCTAATTTATTCTTTAGGGAAGTTGTGCGATTGCATGGTGTGCCTAGAACAATTGTATCAGATAGGGATGCTAAGTTCTTAAGCTACTTTTGGAAGACCTTGTGGGCTAAGTTAGGAACTAAGTTATTGTTTTTCTACTACTTGTCATCCACAGACTGACGATCAAACTGAGGTAGTGAATCGAACTTCATCTACTTTGTTGAGGGCTGTAATTAAAAAGAATATTAAGAGTTGGGAGGATTGTTTGCCGCATGTTGAATTTTCTTATAACGGTACAGTGCATTCTGCTACTAAATTTTCTCCTTTTGAAATTGTGTATGGTTTTAATCCACTAACTCCTTTGGATTTATCACCTTTGCCTATTTCTGAGTATGTTAATTTAGATGGCAAGAAGAAGGCTGAATTTGTTAAACAGATCCATGAGAAGGCAAGGTTAAACATTGAGCGAAGAACAGAGCAGTATGTGAAACAAGCCAACAAGGGTCGTCGACAAGCTGTCTTTGAACCTGGAGATTGGGTTTGGGTTCACATGCACAAAGAGCGGTTTCCCGTGCAACGTCGATCAAAAACTACTTCCTAGAGGCGATGGACCATTTCAAGTTCTTGAGCGCATCAACGACAATGCATACAAGATAAATTTGCTTGGTGAGTATTAAGTAAGTGCCACATTTAATGTTACTGATCTGAGTCCTTTTGATGTAGGTGACGATTTGAGGACAAATCCTTTTCAAGAGGGGAATGATGAGATCCATGATGAGAGTCAAGCCGGAAGAAGGAATGTGGATCCTCTTGAAGTGCCGCCTGGACCAATCACAAGAAGTCGAGCAAAACGACTCAAGGAAGCACTTAACGGGTTGATAAAGGATGTCCATGAAGTTGGAAAGGATTGCAGCAATCATGAATTTGGAACGGATTGGAACAACCATAGGAAGACCCTTGCTCTTATATAAGTCACACCGGACACGGGTTGAAGAGGGTGTGTACTTTCAAGGCACGGCCATGTAGGAATTCCAAGATTGCATAGAATCATACACAGCTAGACACACGGCTAAAAGGCACGGCCGTGTATGGAGACAAGTAAATCTACAGAAAGATACACGACCAGAAGTACACGGTCGTGTATGTGACCGAAATGTGCTCAGAAAGGTACATAGCCAAAGTACACGGTCGTGTACACGGCCGTATATCCCGTGCCGGCTAGCTTGTTCTGTTTTCGTGTTTTTACGCAACTTGTCTAAGCTACGTCGTTTTGGACTTGTTTTTCACGAATTGTAACCCTAGTATAAAAGCTCCTAGGGTTTATAACAACTTAGAATTTACATCTTTGAACATTAAACACTTTTGAGAGGCACCTCTCTTGGTTCTTCAAGAACTAACTAGAACTTATCGGATTACTTTCCATAGCGTTCATCCCGACTTATCAATCGGTCTTTCATCCCGACTTATCAATCGGTCTTTCATCCCGATTGTGGCGTCTTCACATTATACCAAGGTTCTTGTCTCGCTTATAGACAACAGGTCGCGGTTTCCACTTTAGGTGTTTGGGCGTCTTAGGCAACGAATTTCCGAACGTATTGGTATTGGGTTTCGTCACGGGTTGGCGGGGTTCGTATCATTTGTGAAGGATTTCAACAGCATTGCAGCACCACTTACTCAAGTAATCAAGAAGAATGTGGGGTTCAGTTGGGGAGAGCAACAAGAGAAGGCTTTCAGACGCTTAAAAATAAGTTGACTCATGCACCACTACTTGCTTTACCTGATTTCTCTAAAACTTTTGAGATTGAGTGTGATGCTTCAGGAATAGGTATTGGAGCAATTCTCATGCAAGAGAGGAGACCAATTGCATTCTTTAGTGAGAAGCTAAGTGGGGCAAAACAGTTTGTGATCCACACTGATCATGAATCCTTGAAGTATTTGAAGGGACAACATAAGCTGAACAAAAGGCATGCTCGTTGGTTGGAGTTTATCAAAACATTTCCCTATGTCATCCACTACAAGCAAGGTAAAGAAAATGTTGTTGCTAACGCACTTTCTAGAAGGTATGCTCTTATCTCTACTCTTAGTTCTAGACTGCTTGGTTTTGAGCATATTAAAGAATTGTATGCTGCTGACCGAGAATTTTGTGAAGAGTATGTTCACTGTGAGAAGAGTGGTCATGGTAAATTTTGTAAGCATGAGGGATTCTTGTTTAGGGAGAATAAACTTTGCATTCCTAATTGTTCTTTAAGAGAGTTATTAGTGAGGGAGTCTCATGGAGGAGGATTAATGGGGCATTTTGGAGTAGCTAAAACCTTAGGGGTTTTGCAGGAATACTTTTATTGGCCTCACATGAAACGAGATGTTGAGAGGATATGTGAGTGATGTGTCACTTGTAAGCAAGCAAAATCTAGGGTCTAACCTCATGGACTTTATACCCCACTTCCAATTCCTCGTGATCCTTGGGTAGACATTTCCATGGATTTTGTGTTAGGATTACCCAGGTCTAGGTATGGTAGAGACTTTATTTGTGTAGTCGTGGATAGGTTTTCTAAGATGGCACATTTCATTCCTTGCCACAAAACAGACGATGCTTGCCATATTGCTAATTTGTTCTTTAGGAAAGTTGTGAGATTGCATGGTATGCCTAGAACAATCGTATCGAATCAGGATGCTAAGTTCTTGAGCTACTTCTGGAAGACCCTGTGGGCTAAGTTAGGAACTAAGTTATTGTTCTCTACTACTTGTCATCCACAGAATGATGGTCAAACTGAGGTAGTAAATCGAACTTTATCTACTTTATTGAGGGCTATCATTAAAAAGAACATTAAAAGTTAGGAGGATTGTTTGCCTCATATTGAATTTGCTTATAATCGCATAATGCATTCTGCTACTAAGTTTATACCTTTTGAAATTGTGTATGGTTTTAATCCACTAACTCCTTTGGATTTATCAACTCTTCCTATTTTTGAGTATGTTAATCTAGATGGTCAGAAGAAAGCGGAATTTGTTAAATAGCTCCATGAGAAGGCAAGGCTCAACATTAAGCGGAGGATAGAATAGTATGTGAAACAAGCCAACAAGGGTCGTCGACAAGTTGTCTTTGAACATGGAGACTGGGTTTGGGTTCACATGCGTAAAGAGCGGTTTCCTATGCAGCGTCGATTTAAATTACTTCCTAGAGACGATGGACCATTTCAAATTCTTGAGCGCATCAACGATAATGCCTACAAGTTAGATTTTCCAGGTGAGTATCAAGTAAGTGCTACTTTTAACGTTACTGATCTAAGTCCTTTTGATGTAGGCGATGATTTGAAGACAAATCGTTTTCAAGAGGAGGGGAATGATGAAAGCCATGATGGGAGTCAAGCTAGAAGGTAGAATGTAGATCCTCTTGAAGTGCCACCTGGACTGATCACAAGAACTCGAGCGAAATGATTCAAGGAAGCACTTAACGGGCTGATAAAGGATATCTAAGAAGCCGAAAAAGATTGGAGCAACCATGAGAATGAACTTACATTTGTACAAGTCATTCAAGGAGATCAAAGCATAGGAGGCCAAAGCTGCCGGCCTTGACAACGCTGGCTTAAACGCTGCCGGCCTTAAACTGGCGTTGCAGTTAGAGCGTGATAGAGGGACTACGCCATCCACTACACTGCCGACGTAAATACCCGGCGTACGTCCTACGCCGGCTACTACGCCGCCGGCGTACATTGCCTGTTTGTTATTTTTCCGCAACTTTATTATGTTATGTCATTTTGGGTTTTTTCCTTACGAGCTGTAAACCCTATTAATAGTTGTTAGGGTTGGAAAACACAACATTGAACTTACATATAACATTGATAAACATAATTTGAGAGTATTCCTCTCTTGGTTCTCCAAAGAACTTCTCTTGAACTTATCGGATCTCTTCTGTGGCGTTCAAATCTAACTTATCAATCGGTCTTTCATCCCGATTGTGGCGTCAATAGAATATACCAAGGTTCTTACCTCATCTATAGGCAACGGGTCATGGTTTCCATTTCGATTATTTAGCATCTTGGGTTGCAATTCCAAATATATTGGTATAGGGTTTCGTCACACGTGGGCGTGGTTCATATCAACTCCTAAAGCTATTTCTTGAAAGTTCTCCCACCTGTAATACAATGACCCTGTCCTCCACCAACTTGGCTATTGGCCTCATTGCCAATGCCCCCATTTACACTGTCATTCAACATGTTTGTGGATGTGATTTATTGAAGTAAAAATATAGTCTAAAATAATTGCAACATTATCCCTTCACTACACAACACTTCACCTACCTTAATAATCAAATCACCTACAAAATAGAAACAACTCTATTTAACTTCACACACCACGTCAACACACACACACTTGTACACCTATGGTGCAACAAGCCACCAATGCAATACAAACTTCCCTAAACTTCAATTATAGCAACAATTAAGTTGAAGCAATAATTAAACACTTCCAAGTAGTAAGTTATTAAATTCAACTAAGAAAGTATTTAAGTATCAATACTTAATAACTTTCACACTTAAATGCTTGTTTTGAAATTCGAACTTTACTACTAAACTTCCCTTTTCTAGTCACGGTACATACACAATCCCATACACCATATGCAGCACCTTCCTTACACAATATTATACTCCACATGCAGCACCTTCCTTACACACAACTCCACAACAATTCACAACACTCTCCACAACACCTTAACACCGCCACACACACAACACAAACACGGTGCACTCACTTTACGCAGCAACAACACATCAAGTGCAACACCTCCTTGCCTCAACACACACGTTACAACCCTTCAACTTAATACACACTTTCATCGCCACACACAACAACACAACTCCCTCTAAAGATCATGGCAACAAAAGACAAATGGAAGCAAATATAGACACTAACTCCACATAGCAATTAATTCAAAATGTTACACCCTTAATGCAACCTTCTCTAAAAATGGTAAAAGTCAATTTCAAATTCAAATAAAATGTAATCAATACCACCCAATAACTTCTTTAAACTTAATGGATGTTTTTTAATTCAAATGATTTCCTATTTTCCACACAAATTCAAATCTAGAAATTGTACACTTCCACTTCCAAATGCATAAGGAAAACACACAGCACACTCCACAAGCTACTTCAAATTATGGAATTCAAATTTAAATAACTTCCCCTTCTTCCACACATAAGGAGCTCACAACAAGATGATGATCACTAAAGACCAAATATGAAATTCTACTTCCAATTCCGCAACAAGAAGTATTTCATGGCACAATTCACACACAACTACTTTAATTCCACTTTAAATAACTTTAAGTATGAAATGGAAGAACAAGAACCCTAAATTCCCAAATCAACAATCACAAAATCCCTTCTCAAAATCGTGCTCTGATACCAAATTATGATGTACTTAAAAGTGCATCCAAGCACATGAACACTACCAAATTGAAGAATCAATCTCAAATGCTCAATGCAACATAAAATGGCTTGAAGCTTAGAATCACATGAACCCTAATTGGCGCAATTCAATTGGAAAGTAACACAAAGGATTTCAATACCAATCAAGTTACATATAACATGCAATTCCAATCTTATAAAATTGAAGCAATATGGACCTAATTGGCGTAAACAACAAATGATGGAAAATAACCTATTATCATTAGATATTACACATTAGTAATAACAAAGGAAGCAACTTAAAAGATCTTGATACTACTCGCAAGATATTCCAAGCCTCACTTGCCACAATTTCTTAGAAATTGATAAGAGTGTGTGTATTAGCAAGAGGACACCTCACTCTCACGGCAACAATATGTGTTTGTTCAAAAATTTCAAAAGCTTCATACAAACCCTAGTTAGCAAGTATTTATACTTGCTCTAATTAGGGGAAAAATGTTCAAAAACAAATTACACATATGCCACTAAGAGGTCGGTTCTACAACAAATTATAAGTCCTAAAAATGAGCAAAAATGGTTGGTTCAATAATGATAAATACAAGTGAAAAAGATGGTCTTCAAATGGTCAGTTCTTCATGTCAATTGAGCAATTTGTAGGCCGTTGGATGTGATTCCAAAAATGTCCCACAAGTTGATCATTAGTGCATGTTAATTGACCATCCCATAAAACCGATCAATGTACCTGCTATAGTGCAAAACCAAACATTATTAGATAAAAAGTGAACATATGTAGATGTTAACATGCTTGCTTTGTGTAAATGGTGGTTTTGAGCTGGGATCTGATGTGCTTAAGGGATCTCAATACCAATCAAAGAAAACAAACACAATTGATTCCAATTTCCAACTAAATGGCATGAACCATAGATTGAAGATGGAACCCCAAATGGTGTGAAACAAGAATAAATAACCTTAAATGGTGTGAACTAAATTTTGATATACTACATACCAATCAAATACAAGAGGAACAATTCAATTCTAACTCCCACAATTGGTGTGAACCTAAGTAATAGAAAGAACCCTAATTCGGCATGAACAAAAACAAGTAAACAATCCTAATTATACACTCGATATAACACACTAGCAATAATTGGAAGCAACTCAAGAAGTATTGATATTACTCACAATATTTCTTAAGTCAACTCACCACAATTTCAACAATGAAATTGATAAGAATAGGATGGCATGAAGAGGAGCTCTCCCTTGGCATAAGAAAAATCAGATTTTGTAATGTTCAATTGTCCCTTACAAACCCTACTTTACAAATATTTATACTTATTCTAAATAAGGTAAATTTAACAAAAGAAAATACAAGTAAAATAACAACATATGTGGCTGGCTTTCACAAAAAGGAAATTACAAATAAAACCTTCATATGTGGCCGGTTTCCTTTAATTCCATGGAGTAATGTAGGACCGGTTCTTCTTTAATTTATGTAGGTCCATGAATAACCTACAAACTGAGCATTAGTGAACTTGCTGTCCTGTAAAAACCAACAAATGTACCTACTAAAATACATAATAATTATATAATGGAAAAGAAGATATTAAACAAATATCTTTAAGGTCTAATTGCTCAAAGATGACTCTTATCGCCAAATTTTGTGATCCATTAACTCTTGCCCTAGTGATGGGTCCTATGGGTATATGATTCATATCATCTCCTTAGGCTTATGGAAGATTTGCCCTCAAAATTTGATAGGTATTCATGAACATCATTAGGTAAATAAGGTGACAAATTTGTAACATTAAATATTGCAAATGTCGTATCCTTCTAGCAATTTATCTATGAAAAGATCATTGTAGTCATCCAATACCTGAGATACCACAGGGGTAGTTGTTAATGCCTCTCCATCTCTAGGGTATACCTCATCTAAAATAAATATACTGATCTCTCAACTACTATGGCCTCCTCTAACTTATACTGTCCCACTAATAAGGTCTTCTTCTTCCTAGTTTTACTTATCTACCTGTGAACCTTTTAGACCTCTGAAAGTTTACTTATTTGCCTCTAAACCTCTTGGACCTCTAAACATAACATTAGGTTCAACACTATACATTTACCCTCTTTCTAGAACATATAAATATTTCTAAAGCCATCATGTAAAGCCTTCCATCATACAACCAAAGTCTGCCAAGCAATAAATGGGATGCATACATAGGAAGGATATCACATATAATCTCATCATGATATTTATCCCCTATGCTGAAAGGTACCCTATCCCTCTGAGTAACATGCAGACTACCCTACTCACTCAACCAATGCAATTTATAGGGTTTTGGATGTGGGGTAGTAACTAGTTTCAATTTAGATACTAATGATGCAGCTACTACATTAATACAACAACCACCATCAATAATAATAGCACAAAGATTACCTTGTACTCTATAATAGATGTGGAACAAATTTTCCCTCTACTCATTATCATTAGTAGGAAACGAAGTCAAAGCTCGGTGCAGTACATTAATAGATAAATATTGATCACCTCCAATCTGACTATTGGCCTCATTGCCAATTCCCCCATTCTCACTATCATTCAACATGACTGATGAATTTATCTTTTGACACACAAAAACAACTCAATACAACTACAATACACTTAATGTCAAATACAACACACACAATGCCCCTTTTTCAATCTTATAACAACACTTTACAACACATACACTCTTCCACAATTCAACACACCACTAAAGTAACACATACACCATGGCTTCACGCACACTTCCACAATTTAAGACACAACCATTACTATACACCCAATGCACAACACTCACTCCATGGTATACATGCACACTTATGGTGTAACACCCTTCAAACCTCAATAGCACACACACACTCATGGCGTAGCACCCTTCAAACCATGGCTTCACTCACTTCAAGACACAAAGTGCACTCTACCAAAAACTCACACACCCATGGTGCACTTCATAATCATGGCAATAAAATGCAAATGGAAGTAATTATGGACACTTCTCCAAATGGCAAGCTAATGATTCCAACTAGTCAAAGTGCATTTAAAATGATCAATACACAATAACTCCCACAAGTAATGATTGATTTGAATTAAAAAATGTTTCCTAATTCTCCACGCAAGAATAGAAAATATGAAAGTTGAACCTTCCAATTCCAAAAATTTCAAGGAAATAACAAACACCAATCAACACTACTTCAACTTATGGAATTCAAGTTAAGAATTTCCCCTTCTTCCACACATAATCAACTCATGGCTAAGGATGTAATCTGAATTCTACACTTCACAAGACTTCAATTAGAAATCACACAAGCAATTCAAGGAACAATTCAACACAAAAACTCAAAGTTTCACTTCACAAAATTCAAATTTCGGAATAAAGGATCAAGAACCCTAAATCCTAATTGGTGAATCACGAAAATTTCCCTTCTCTAAACCTTTCTTTGATACTAAATTATGATGTGCTCAATGGATCTCAATACCAATCAAAGAAAACAAACATAATTGATTCTAATTTCTAACTAAATGGTGTGAACCATAGATTGAAGATGGAACCCCAAATGGCATGAAACAAGAACAAATAGCCTTAAATGGCGTGAACTAAATTATGATGTACTACAATTAGATTCCAATACCAATCAAATACAAGAGGAATAATTCAATTCTAACTCCCACAATTGGCATGAACCGAAGTAATAGAAAGAACCTTAATTCAACATGAAAAAAAAAAAGTAAAAAATCCCAATTATACACTAGATATGATACACTAGCAATAATTAGAAGCAACGTAAGAAGTATTGATATTACTCACAATATTTCTTAAGTCAACTTGCCATAATTTCAATAATGAAATTGATAAGAGTAGGATGGTGTGAAGAGGAGCTCTCCTATGGCACAAGAAAAATCAGATTTTCTAATGTTCAAATGTCCCTTACAAACCCTACTTTACAAGTATTTATACTTGTTCTAAATAAGGCAAATTTAACAAAAGAAAATACAAGTAAAATAACAACATATGTGACCGTCTTTCACAAAAAGGAAATTACAAATAAAACCCTCATATGAGGCCGGTTTCCTTCAATTTCATTAAATAATGTAAGACCGGTTCTTCTTTGATTTACGTAAGTCCATGAATAATCGACAAACCGAGCATTAGTGAACTTACTTGTCGTCTTGTAAAAGTAGACAAATGTACCTACTGAGATACACAATAAGTATATAATGGAAAAGAAGATACTAAATGAATATCTTTGAGGTCTAATTGCTCAAAGAGGACTCTCATCACTAAATTTTGTAATCTTTTGGATCTTGCCCTAATGATGGGTCCTGTAGGTATATGATTCCTATCAGGATCTCACTAAGCTTTTATAGCTAACCCCCCCTATAGTTTACCGTTTTTACAAGCATCGTTTTGGTTTTACGCTGGTAGAATCTAATCAAGGGTGAGAATCTTCAAGATAATGGTAGATAGGGGGTGAGGAAGAAGATAACTAGAATAGTTATTTTTAACTTTTAGTAGACTCTTTTAGATGAATGTAATATTAACCACTTAAACTTATTTTTCTATCTATTATATATATAGAACTCTATGTTTTACATTAATATACATTAGCTTTAATATTAATGAAACTGTTATCTTTATAGTGGTTTCTAGAGTAATGATGTCTTATGTACTATGTTGAAGTTTGTGTATACTGAAATCTAGCTAATTATGGACTTCAATATAGTACATGACAGGCTATTTGATGTTCTTAAAAGGGGGTTTAAGCACATGTAAAACCAATTTGAAAGACAATCAAATAATGTCAATCAAACTAGCTTCCAATCACATGAACAATGGCGTTGAATCTCAATGTTTATAACCAATTCCACAACACCACGTGATCAATATTGAAATGAACCAAGTATGTTCAACTCTGATACCAAAAGATGATGTGCCTAAATTAGAGGTTAAGCACATACAATTGAAGCAATTTATAAACCTCAAGGCACTTGTTCAATCTCGGTTTAACACTACTAGAATTTGCATAAACCCTAATGGTGAGCAATGAAATCCAAATGCTCTAACTTTCAAATTAACAATTCCACAATGATAAAATCCTTCAATCAACACTAAACACAAATAATGTCACGTGAATTACATAACAAACAACAAGAACCAATTCAAAGATCCACTTTCCTAACAAAGTGATCTATGGTTCAAATGAGGCTAAATTAAAGGTTAAAAACTTAATGGCTAAAACCAATCAATTGTAGCAACAAGAAATTGATTACAAATGCAATCAAATTCTGTTAATAACACATCCAAATCAACCCTAGATACAACTCACTAGTGATGAAAAGGAAATTGTAACAAGGAAAATTTGATATTACTCACAAATTAGTCTTGAAGCCACTCGCCACAACCTCAAATTGGGATTTGAAATTGATAAGAGCAATTTTTTGGATTAGGAAACCCTAACCCTCACTGTAAAACCCGTGAACTTTAATTTTGTATAATAGTAGAATAATTAAAAGATTT
Organism: Laguncularia racemosa; assembly: GCA_037954665.1. NCBI lineage: Eukaryota > Viridiplantae > Streptophyta > Magnoliopsida > Myrtales > Combretaceae > Laguncularia > Laguncularia racemosa. The sequence continues at coordinate 39,057 of JBBMOL010000361.1, read as the reverse complement.
TATTAAAAGCCTAAAAACACTCTTTGAATAGAGTTATAATAATACGAATAAACGTATTAGAAGCAAACCATAAGAAAATTTTGAGTAAATGAAGGAATAGAATAAAATCTTAGATTTTGGATTGTTAAATAAGAATTTCAAGTGGATATTAATACCCGAAATAATTAAATTAGCTTAAGAGTAAAAATACATAATAAAATATTAAAATCTTAAATTTTATCGAGATCGTCGCACAAATAAAAGTATACTAAGATTCTCTTAAAAACCTAATCTAATAAAGTATTAACTAATAATAATAATAATAGATAGCATATATATATGTGGGAGCAGTTGTCAAGGACCTACGATCATACCAGCAAAACATAGCCAAAAAAAAAAAAAAAAAGAGGGAAACAGAGAAGACTGACGCAGGGGACCACAAGAACGACGAAGAACTGGGAAAGAAAACAAAAAGAGGAACTGAACAAAAAAAATCATAACTCATACATACTACCTCCGATCGACGATCTGAGACTATCCACGTGTTCCTAAAGATGAGTGCAACTCAACTAGATTAACTTTTCACGAAACAAAGTATGTTTCTAAAAGTTATATACAAAGAATAAATAGATATAAAAATTAATATTTTACTTAAAATTAGTTGTAATAGCTTAGAAAACACTAGATAAAATGATCCAAACTATGTATTTAGTGTGATGATATGCTTTTTCCTAATTTTCTAGGTGAAGAGAGTTTCAGTTCAAGAATACCAAATGATTACTTCGAGTAAAATCCCGATGAAATGAGATCAAGATGAGTAGTACTCTGTAATGTGTTGTAATGTGTTGTATTGTGTGTGTATTGTTGATTTTGTGTGTTTAATATGGACTTTGCTGCATATAAATATAGGTATGTATATATATACACTGTTTCGCGTATTGTGGATGTTGGTGGCTTATCCCCTGGAGCGAGTAGCAATATATATATATATATATACATATAGATGTAATTCTTAGAATCGCTGGAGTCGTTCTGCTGTGCGAGCAAGATCCATTAAAAAAAAAAAAAAACCTCACCCGTGTCTTCCTTCCTCACAGAGTTGTGATGTTTCTTTCCTCTCCACGGTGCTGTATGAGACATGGAAACTCGTCTACTTGACTCGTGTGTATATGTATATTGTGTGTATATATGTGTGGTCTGGCTAAGGTGTGAACAACTGCCCTTCTTCTTCTCAGCTGCCCATGGATGTGGCATGATGTTGCTGCAGTACGTAGTATATACATATATGTATACATAGTTATCACAGTTGGGATATTGGATGTTTGATTTCTTTTTCTCTTCTTCCTCGTCCCCTACTGTGTCTTTAATGTGTTGGCGTAAAGTTGCTGGTGTAGATGTTCACATATATGTATATATATGTATCTTGGCTAGGACGTTGTGTGGTTCATATTTCCTAGTCCTTCACCGATGCTTATCATTGGCATAGTTCCCCTCCCCTATTTTACGTAGCGTTAGGTGTGAATATATATACATATAACAAAAGAAAAAAAATCCTGGTTACTGCTCTGACCCGTGGTGCAAGGAGCTTGTACATGGAGTTGTTTTGCCCTTCTTTTGCTAGTAATAAGTGACAGTAGGCCTATGTATATACACATGATCGTGTAGAGAGTGCAGCATTCCATCATCTTCTCTTTGTTGGCCATCCTTGCGCCTTGTTCTTGTTTTGTTGTTGTGGTGTGAAGCAATTTGAAATAGAGAATGGCAGAGTGCACTTCAAGGAGGTATGGAATGATACATTAGACGTAGGTGAAATAAGCTAGCTAGTCAAGAACGGAGGAGCTGGAGAATTTACGTTATATGACGTCTTGCTAGATGATAGATGAGTTCATGTGTATATGAGGTATGATGAGAAGAGGAATAGACCTTAGACTTAAAGATGCAATACATAAGATGAAATGGAAGAGAAATTCTAAGCTTCAATGATCCAAGTCTTCTCGTATATGTACATATGTTATAGGTATATAAAAGTGAGATAGGAAGAGTGGTAATACATGACCTCGATTACATCATGCATAACTCCTTCTAAGATGTATACGCCAAAGGAGGCATGTGAAACAAGTTCAACAACTAAATGCCTATGGTATTGATGTAGGCATATTTAAGGATAATACATGGAGTTCTAGTTATGAATGTAAGTATAGAGGGGGAATGGGAAAAGAGGAGTGCAATGATGGAAGTTGTACTAGTGCTCCGTAGCTTATTAATATATCACACCTACTGCATGTATGTTGTCTACTTGTTTATATTAACTTATGCTTTGCTCCTAGAATGATTTCGTGTAAGGTGATTGGTTATTCCCATGATTGTTGATTGCACTTATACTTGATTGTACGATCACCCTCAAAACTTTAATTAATTATAAGGTTTAATTAATAACCTGACATGCATCACACGAGACATTGCATGAGATTGAAGGCCATTACTATCACGGGAAGCGCCAAAAGTGATCAGAGGATCGTTGTTCCGCCAAGTACGAACTAAGTGATTAGGGGATTGTCGCGCCTTGATGGTTCTGAGTCCAGCTCGTCCCTTGAGGGTATAATGCTCAATTTATTGAGGCAGTTGGAGCCTAAAACATTAAAGCTAAGATACAGTTTAATTAAGTGATAAGAATAATAGAGATGTGAGTAAGACTCAAGTACCGATGGTGGCTTCGGAATCCTTAACCCAAGGTCAAAGGGGGCGTGAACCCTAGACTTCACGTCAGTTACCAGAAGACCACGTGAGATGCTACATTCATATGGTTGTTCATGCATAGCATACATTTAATATTTTAAATTGAATTTGCTTGCTTCTCTATGTATATAGCATACGTTTAATATCTTAATTTGAACTTTCTTGTGTATGTATATAGCATATGTCTAATATTTGATTTAAGTTTGTTTGTGTATGTGTACGTAGCATTGAAAGTGTTACCATCCCATTCACTGAGCCATAGTGTGCTCACCCCCTCACAGTCTTTATGCAGGTAACGACAGCGAAAGTGTGGGATGGGCTAAGATGTAAAGTGTTGAGAGTTTTGGAAGACCAAAACAACAAAGTAAGTTTTATGATTGATAGATTTACTTAGATGAAATGTTAAGACCCCCATGTGAGTAGATTTTGAAGTGGAAAACCTAGGATTTATCCTATTTTACTGATTGGTAGGGGATACCGATTCTCTATGATCATGGTTGACTGTGGGGTACGGGATTCATAGTTGTATTTTATTTTCTAATTAAATGTACTAGAACTTGTTGTAGATGTAATTATTTACTTAGAGTCTTATGATCTCTGACTCGTAAGATTATTATCATGTAACAAGTGCACATGTGCCATGATAATTTTAGTAGAGGCTTCTAGGCCTCCTTTTGGGGTGTGACACTCACACGTAAAGTTTTTATTCTTTTTTGAAAATTTGGCTAACCCTCAAAACCCATCTTAAGCAAGTATTTATACTTGTTACCTTTAGGGTTAAAAAGTCCTCAAAATTACAACTATGCCACTATAGGGTGACCGATCCTAAAACTCAATTATAATCAAATAAAAAGTGTCCCAAAAGCTTACACATAAATAGTCTAAAGAAATAATTACAAATAAAAATATCTTCATCATGCTAGCTCTTCTATAGAATTTGTCGGCCTAGCTCATCACTAGTTTAGGTTGGTCTATGGATAACCACATGTTGAGTTTTAGTGAGTTTGTCCATTGCCCTGTAAAGCATGATAAGTGTGCCTATTGGAATATACAATACATGAATAAAGAAAAGAGGTTAGAAGACAAATAATTCTAGGGTCAATGTGCTCAAAATGGGCATTTATCGCCAAGATTTGAAATCCTTTGGCTCTTACCCTAATGATAGGTCTTGACGGATTTTGATTTCTATCACTATTATGACTAAGGTAACCCCTAGGGCGTGACAAAAATTCTAATCATTAAAGATAATATTGATACAAGTAAGAAGGAAAAGAAAATATAATTATGAAAGAAAATAAGTCTATTAAATAAAATGTAGAGAATATTAGAAAGTATTCTAAACAGAATTTTAGAAAGAATTATAGATAGATGTATAGACAACACTATAGGTGAACTTACAGAAGGTCTTATCTAAGAATGGTAAGCTCATATCAATATCAATGGAGACCATATCAATATTAGAAAAGTCATATAAGATCTCATATTTATGTGTGCTATTTTTGCAACAAGTATGGACATATAGAAAAATATTGTTATTACAAAAATAACAACCTTAGCTAACAATAAGTAAAAAGTCAAAATATCATTAGCTTGAATTTTGGTAGACCTTAGCTAGTTTAGGTTCTTAAAAGGTTCAATCATCTTCTTTGTATATGTAGGAACACAAAACAAAGCTAAAAGAATTGTGGTACCTAAATAGTGGGTGCTCATGACACATGTCAGGAGATGTTTTACTGTTCACAAATCTAGAATGGAAAAATAGAGGCTATGTCAAATTTGGTGATGATGGTAGAGGAGAGATAATAGCAACTGGTACAGTAAGCTTTCCTTCTAGTACAATTGAAAATGTTTCTTTGTTAAGAGGTTTGAACCACAATCATTGAAGTATTAGTCAACTTTGTGATAGAGGTTACAAAATGATTTTTGAAAAGACAAAGTGCAAGCTTATGATCAAAATGGAGAAAAACTATTTAAAGGATTTCATAAAAGAAATATTTACATGGTTGAACCTTTAAGAGTCAATGTTGAAAGATGTTTCTTAACATTAAATGACAATTTTGTTATTTAGCATAAAAAGCTTGGACATGATAATTTCTCACAATTAGAAAAACTTTCAAAAAATAAACTTGTTATTGGATTACTGAAAATTTCTTCTACTAAAGATATTAAATGTGATGCTTACTTGAAAAATAAAATGGTTTCAGTATCTCAAAAATCTAAAAATGTTATTTCAACAATAAGACCTTTAGAACTTCTTCATCTTGATCTTTTTGGTCTAACAAGAATTTTGAGCTTAGGAGGTAACAAGTATGGCTTAGTTATAGTTGATGACTTTTCACATTTCACATGGGTCTTATTTCTTAGAAACAAGAGTGATATATTTAATGCTTTTAAAAATTTTTCAAAATAAGTTCAAATAAAAAAGGTTTCTCATTCATAAGTTTAAAAACTAATCACACTAGAAAATTTGAAAATGAAAACTTTATTGAGTTTTACGTGAGAAATGGGATAAAGCATAATTTTTCTGCTCTCTATACACCACATCAAAATGAAGTAATAGAAAGGAAAAATAGAGTCTTACAAGAAATGGCATGAAGTATGCTAAAAGAAAGTAATGCACCTAAGTATTTATGGGCTGAAGCAATCTCTAAATCTTTTTATATTTCTAATATTTTTTATGTGAGACCTTTGACATAGAAAGCAACTATGAAATCTACAAAGGTAGGAAGCAAAAAGTGTCATAAATTTTACATATTTGGGACTAAATGCTTCATCAAGAAATCCTAGCAGAATCTCGATAAATTTGATGAAAGATTGATAATGGAATCTTTCTTGGATATTCGATAACTAGTAAGGCTTTACATATTTTTAATCAAGTAACTAGATTAGTATATGATCTATTAATGTCAAGTTTATTGATAACCTAGTCATGGATGATAGTGATGATGTAATAAGCAAAAAGAATAGAGATAAATATTTAAATCATCAACAAGCTTATAAGATACTATGGGAGTACCTAGTGAACCAAAAATAGAAGATAGATTAGATATTGAGTAGACAATCAAATTTGACTTTCCAATAGAGGTAAGTTAGGCAATTACTTAAACAATTCACCAAAAGGTACTATTGAACCTACTAGATTAAGGTTGAATATTCTAAGCCTTAGAGATTTAAGCATATCATCCACAAGGATAAATACTTGGGAAAATAGGTTTAGAGTCAAAACTAAGTCAAAGCTGCAAGATAAGAAAATCAATTTGCTTTATTATCTGAAATTGAACCTAATAATGTGAATGAGGCTTTGACAGACAGTAATTATCAATACCATGAAAAAGGGAAATTTAGGTATGGACACTAGTTCCTAGACCTAAGGACAAATCTACTATTGGAACAAAAAGGGTGTTAAAAAATAAGTTTGATGAGCATGGCAAGATAGTTAGAAATAAAGCAAGACTTCTAGAAAAAGGGGATATTTAAAAAAGGGAGGTATTGATTTTGATGAAACTTCTACTCTCATAACTTGATTAGAAGCTATTAGATTTTTGTTAGCATATGCTTTTTATAAAGATTTTTAGATTATTTCAAATGGATGTAAAAAAAGCTTTTTTAAATGGATATATCAAAGAAGAAGTATTGTAAACAACCTTTAAGTTTAAAGATCCACTAAATGAAGATTATGTTTTTAAAACTATAAAAGACTCTTATGGTTTAAAACAAGATCTTAAAGCTTAGTGTGAAAGGTTAATGTTTTTCTAATCAAAAATAACTTTCAAGAGTTAAAGTTGACACAAATCTTTTTATAAAACATTTCAATAAATATATTGTAGACACCTTATTTTTGTCCTTTTAAAAATAATTAATAATAAAGAATAAAGCTAGGATAAAAATAAAAAATAAAAAAAATTGAACAAAATAAAAAAAAAAAACAAAATAAAAATGGGGGAAAAAGGAAAAATATAAGAAATGAAACAATAAAATAAAATAAATAATAATTAAAAATATGTTAATTTTCAAATTTAGGGTATAAATTAACCCATAAAGTAAACCCAAATCAATTTCTTTTTAAACAACTTTGGCCCCAAAATATAGTGTAGGTTTAAATAAATTTAGGGATAGTAAAATGGGGAAAATTAGGCCTAGCTAATTGGTTGAAGCCAACTCACCCCGTGGGAACACTTTGGGGTTGTGTGTTCGATCCAACGTAGGCCACTAAAACTTTTTTTTTTTTAATTCCTTTCTTTTCTTCTTGGACAGGTTATGGCCATCCCCACAACCATCTTCTTTTAAATAGCTTGGTTGGAAAAAAGGCAGGGAAATCAAAAGATTGATAGGGTGTTGATTTTTTTTTAACTTTTTCCCAAAAGGGTTTTATACAAAAATTTTCTAAAAAAACCTTTAAAAAAATTATCAAATCCAAAGATTTATAACAACGAACTGAACATTTGATAAAACAAACTTTGTATCCTTACCCCCCTTGCAGGCTAACCCGTCTAACCTTATCCGAGCTCCAAATAGGGTTTTATTTACACCATTTAAATAGGGGGGGTTGGGAAAAATGGAGGAGAACAAAAAAAAAAAAAAAAAAGCAAACAAAGCCCGTGGAAGCTTTACTCTCTAAGGTTTTCCTATTTGTGCTCCCCTTTACTCTAGATTTTCCCCTGCACTTACTAACTCAAAGCTAGTTTTAGGTAGTAAAAGATTCTTTAGGGCAGGGATTGGAAAAACCCCATCTTTTTGTCAATAACTTTTTGGTTGATTGGTTGAAGAAGAGAGGTGGTGGCCATCGCTGGGGGCTTAAGTGCTGTAAAGATAGGAATCAAAATCCCACAAGACCTATCACTAAGGAAGGCCAAAGGGCTACAAAAATTTTGGGGAGAGGTCCCCTTTGAATAATCTGACCCCCCAAAAATTTATAGACTAATTCTTTTTTATTTCTTATTTTTTTGCATTCCAATATACTTGTTGGTTTTTACAGGGTGTGGGGAAACTCGATAAAGCTCAGCTTTAAGTTTTCATGGAGACATAAACCAAAAAGAACTGGTTTTAAAAAATTTTTCACTTAAATGAAGAACCGGCCATTGAAGACCCCTTTGAAAGTAATTGTTGCTATGAGAACCCACCATTTTGTTTTTTTTGTCTTGTAATTTTGATTTTTAACCCCACCTAGTGGCAACTTTGTAATTTTTTTGGTTTTTTTTACCTTAATAAGAGTAAGTATAAATGCTGCTAACTAGGGTTTTTTTTAGAGAGCTTATGTCATTTTTAAAAAATCACTTTGTTGCCATGAGAGAGAGAGTTCCTCTTACTAAAACATTCAATCTTATCCCAATTTCTAGGAAATTGTGGCGAGTTTGGCTTGGAATTTCTTTGACTAATATCAGATCTTCTAATTTGCTTCCTTTTACTACTAGTGTGTAATATCTAGTGATAATAGGTTGATTTATCTACTTGTTGTTCATCCCAAATTTTTAGGGTTTATATTACTAAGATTACAAACCAATTTTAGAGATTAGAATTGCATTTTATATGTAATTTGATTGGTATTGGAATTTCCTTGTGATTTATCAAATTTTTAGTTCACCCCTTTTGAGTTTTGTTTCCTTGATTCACCAAATTTAAGTATAATTGAGCATTTGTAGATTGATTAATCATTTGGATTGGTTCAAGTGCTTGGTTTCATTTTTAAGAACATCATGTAATTAAGAGTGACTTGGTGCAAAGTGAAGCCAGCAACGAGTCCAAGGAGGTGAGCAGCTAGGCCAACCCCCTTTAAGTGTTGAAACCACCAAAGAGCAGCCCCAACATGCCATTTTTTTTTTTTCGCTTGCATGTGTACCTGATAGACTGTATCCAAGCTAGGGAATCTAACCAAGTTTAACCGAAATCCCAAATCAATTTGACTCGCAACTAAATCTAACCATGTCTAGGTAATAAATAATAATAATAATAATAATTTTTATATTTAATTTTTTTATTATTATTATTTTAGTTAGTTTAGATAAATTAGTTTATTTAATTAATTTGTTTAAAGCCTAAATGATAAAAATAAAGATAAGTCTGATTAATAAAATTAGAGTAGATTTTAAAAATTAATAATATAAATATGATTAGATTAATAACTTTAGCTTAATTTTTTTAATTTAGTTTAAGGATAAAATATGTTAAAAACTTATGAAAATCAAATTTGGAAAATTAGTAAAGTAAATAATTAGGGGGAACCATCGTGTAGGCCTTAAGTGTTGTGATGTAATCGTTGCCTTGGATGATTAAGTTCCAACTAGTTTTTTAAATTTAAAGAGTAATACTTAGTTTATAAATATAAAAATATATAAAATTGAAAAATTAAAAATTAAACAATGACTTATTATCTAAGATATTGTTTTATTTTGATTTAAAAACATAAAAGGTTTTGTTACTAAGAAAAAAATTTTTTTCAAAAGTTAGGGCTTTAGTCTTTCAAAATTAGGAAATAAAGTTTAAGTTTTGAATTTTTTTTTTTAAAAAATTAAAATGGTAAAAAAACTTAACCTACTTATTTTCATAATTTAAAATTAACAACCTAACTAAGTTTTTTGAAAATAGAATACATTGGCTTGTTTCCGATTAGCGAGCATGTAGACACCTATAGGGATCCACATATAAAATTAAAAAAAAATTTATTGTTTTTCAATTTCAATTTGTCATATAAAAAATTATAAAAAATATTTTATCCTTTTAAAAGTTCAATTTATAATATAAAAAACAAATATTTTATTTTATTTTTTAATTTTTATTTTAATTAAAAAAAAAAATGAAAAAAATTTCATTCTCTTTCATTGCATTTTTAAATAGGAATAGAAACTTTGTAATAAAAAAAAAATTTTAAAAAAAAATTTTTTCCATGTTTTGATTTATTTCATGCTTTATTTATGTTAAAAATAACATGTCTTGCATATGTGACTATAAAGGGGGTTTATTGAAACTTTTAATTCATTTTCTTAAACAATAATAAGTGGTAACCATTTATGTTTTAATGAGATAGCCCGAGTCCCAAAATTTTTTAGTTAATATTTTTCGAGAATGTTTTCTTTAGAAAATTCTAGACTATAGTAGTTAAGATTAATTTACCTAAGTAACCTTAACTTATTTTATTTTCCAAATTAGGTTGGTGGTGACTCTAAATTTTTCTTAAAATTTAAAAAAATATTTTTTCCTTAATTTTATTATGAGTAATTTATTTACGTGAGCTGGACTTAATATAGGTTAAATTTAAGGAAAAATCCAAAATTAGGCTAAATAAAATTAGCGTCTCTTTAAGGACCTAATTCTTTAGTAGGCTAGCCACTTTTTATTTTCTTTTAGGAAATAAAATTAAAACTTATAAATTCCTTTAGTATGTATTTTTTTCTTTTAAATAAATTATGTATATTTCTTATATGAATAGTTTCCATTTATGTAGACTTTAAATTGGGCTTCATGATGCAAATGAAATAGTACTAGGCTCATCGAGCCTAATAATGAATTTTGGGAGGAATTTTTGTCTTACTTATATGTATGTTAGAAGTAGTCAGAACCAGCCAACTTAGGAGCTTAGGCGAGAGGGCCATTGTGTAGGCTTTAGGTGTTGTGGTGTAACTACCTCTTGAGGTTGATTAAGCTTCCTTACTTTTGCTTCGATGTAGCTTGAGACCCATTACTTTAGAAGTGAGGGAGGCCACAAAGCTTAAGGATCTTTAGAATCCACCCACCTTCATTCATGTTATTTACACGTGATGAAAAATAGTGTGACTTAAATAAAATGCAAACTTATTGATTTTTTAGATGATGTAAAGTTTTGTCATTGTTATGTATTTTTTTTCTTTTTTTTATGCTGTAAAAGTCTATTATTTTGTATTACAAGGAATGGCCAACTCAAGATCAAGGGCGACCTGTTTTCATTACCAGATTTATGTCAACTAGCCTCATTGTCTAAGCCGCACTTTCTAATTGGTTGCAAAATTTTAACTAGAGCAATAGGAAACCATCAAGGCTAAAGTAGGGCTAATCCTCTCACTCCCCAAGGTTAATGTGATTGGGCCCTCATGAGGGCCTAAATTATTTTAGGATCTAGAGTCATTAGCATTCACTTTTAGCCCAACACCTTCTCTTTAACCATCGAAGAGTATTCCCTTCCTACTATAAGCTCCTCCCTGTTTTGAAGGAATCACAACTCTAATCTACAAGCCAACCCTAGTAAGTACCTTCTACAGCTATTGGGGGTTAGAAAGTTGAAGTAACTTAGGCCCTTACTCAGTGTACTGGAAAGTCCATAAGAATCTCAACCCTTAGAAACTGGTTTGAACACCTTAACTTTTATTAAATTGATCAAGAGATTTTGTAGGAGACCAGATACTTGGGAGCATAATCAGTCAACACCTACATCCTAGTAGTTTTTACCAGTATCCTATTTCCAAAAAGGAGTTTTGCTGTCCATTTCAGGGTAGCTGAATTAGTAACTCAATTCCTGTAATGCTGGTCCTACATACTAGCCTTACATGTTGAACAGATCTAATCTTTGAGATTTCAAAAGGAAGAGGGCATAAAAACTTCAAAGGTTACAGCATTGTTATAGTATGGTTTCCCATCATACTAAAAGTTATGGGTTAGATCTCATCAAGAGATCTTTAGCTTCACAATTTTGACTTGGTAGATTACTTTACTACCAAGATATAGTCGCCAAAAGGCATTTAAATTCACCAATGGATGGAGATTTATGCAAAAGGTTTATCTTAAGGAATATTGTGGACTACCAAGTGGAATCACTACATGCAAGTATTCTAAGTTATGTGAATTCGCTATTGCCCCACTAATAGATATTACTAGATGCCATGGCTACTTCCCAATATGCATGGCCAGACAGTTGGGACTAGGCCAAGATATTGCTCAGACCTCAGAGCCCCCCATTGGATCCAATTACACTTGATTATTAGAACTCAACATTCCCTTAGCCTTTAAAGTGAACAAGCTACAAGCCATCAAAGCCATTTAGGATATAAGAGTCTTAAGCCCCATTGTAGATGTAAGAGACTTAATAGACGAGTGGGGGATTCAAAGCCACTAAGGAGTTTATCATGGGCTTCATGCACAAGATAGGGTAGGTTGAGTACTAGACTCCAAGTATACTATAACCTACACAAAAAAAAACCCCAAACTTGAAGTTGAAGGCTTACATGGACACGATTAGACCCTGAGCAGAAATCTAACGTTAGGAAGGGAAAGGAGAGTGGAAATTTGGAAGGAAAAATTTTGAAGCTTCATAAGATTATGTGAAGATTTTAGAGAATCGGTTGAGGATTTTAGAGAAGAGAGTCAAGACTTGCTAATGGGTAAGCCATACTCGCCCCATAAGATCTAAAGACTACTCGTAAGTAAAATTTGTTTTTTTTTTAAAACCCTTTAATTCTATTTTAATAAAATCAAGTTGTTTTTTAATAGTAAACCCAATATTTATATTTTTTTCCTAATAATGGATGAAAATAATAAAAAGGGTAAAATATAAAAAAGAGAGGAAAAAAGTAATGTTTTGCTAATGAAAATTTGATTGTGATTTGATCCAAGTATTAAAGATAGTTCCCAAGCAACCAAAACCCTTAACAAGCCCATTTAACACTTACTCTAAATCTAAGACACTAGCCAACAGTAAACAATTAAGGAAATGTATACTAACATGCATCCATTAGTGGGAATCATGGCATCTTCTGCCTTCAGTTCACCTTCAACTCTTAATAATTAGCCCTTTTCCCATCCTCTTAATTGCACTAGGTCGATTTTCAAATAAGGAAGTAATCATAATTTAATATTTTTGAGTTTTCAATATCATTGTTCAAACATAAGTTTAACTCTTCAACAAGTTGACCAATAAAATTACAAGTTATTTTTAATCATACCTTCTCCTTTACTTATACACTTTTCTTCTTTATGTCATTTTTATACAAACCCAACATTCTTGATGAACGTAGGGATATCTTGCGCATGTAAATTATGTAAAAGTTGATCACTTTTGACTCTACTTGGTTAGCTATTAAAAATGATATTAATGACCACGAAGCGTACAATAGAGTTAGTAAAAAATATGCACAAGGCCAAATTTCAAAATTTATGAACCAAAAGATGGTTAATCTAGGAATTGAAGAAGATCCCAAAAAACCCAAAAATTGGGAAATTTAAGTAATGAACAAAAATGTTAAAATAAACCAAGCTATTGTTTGAAAATTTGGATGTATTGGCCTGTCTGTGGAGAATTTCCAAGACTTAACTAGTTAATAGTTGTTTACAAGTTGGGCCCATGGAGAGATGTTAAACCTAAAAAACAAAAATTAGGGAGATTCAGGCCTTTAAAATCATATTAAAAATCAAAAAAGAAGTTAAGAAGCTATTAAAGGTTTGGGGTTTATTAAAGTATTAGACTACTTTGACTTTGTAGCAAACATAGTCCTGGTTTTGAAGGAAAACGAAAGGTTTTGGTATGTGTGGACTTTTAAGATTTAAACCAAGCAACACCAAAAGACAATTTCCCTTTCCCTACATAGATGTTTGGTAGACAACACAATTGGAAGTCATCTCTCTTCTTTCATGGATGGCTTCTCAGGATATAATAAGATAAAAATGGCAAAAGAGGATAAGACCAAAGCAACTTTTATCATGACTTAGGAACATTTGTTATAAAGTGTTTCCCCTTTATTTTAAAAATGCTAGGGTAACTACCAAGGGTAATGGTTATATAATTCATGACATGAGCATTTTGGAGTTAAGTATATGTTGATGACATGAATTTTCTAAATCTAAAGAAGGGGAAAAAACCCAAGTGCTTATTTTGGAAAGCTTTTCAAGCGAAATTTAAAGGGAAAAATTTAATTGAAATTGAACCTAGAAAAAAATGCACTTTTGGAGTCCATCTAGCAAGCTGTTAGGGTTCATCGTAAGTTGAAAGGGCTTTAAATCGATCCAAATAAGGTGAAACCCATTTAGAATTGCTTCCCCATGTACTAGCAAAGAAATTAAAGGTTTACGGGAAGATTAAACTATATAGCCCGGTTTATTTCACAACTCTAATGATAATTAGTTGTTTTTTTCTACTTATTGTTTCACACTAAATTAGGGTTCAAATTGCTAGGATTACAAACCAATTTTAGATTTTGGGAAATTACATTTTTATATGAAATTTTTTGGTATTAGAAATTCCTTTGTAAATATCTAATTTAGGTTCACGCCATTGCAATTGTGTTCATGCCAATTTAGGGATTTTATCTTGTTGAATTCCCCAATTGGATTATGTTCATGTGCTTGAATTAACTAAGCACATCATCTTTCTTTGTTAGAGCAATTTGATTAAAGCAATTAGAGATCACTTGGTACTTACATCACGCCATTTTGTGAATTGGTTAGGTTAAATTCTTAAATTTTGTTTGTGTTCATGTGTTTTTGGATTTTTAAGCACATCACACTATGTTTGGCTCCCTCAAATGGTCTTTTCCCAAAAAACATCCACCTTAGTCCTAAAGGTATTGCCTTTTGCTTCTTAGCATTCTCCAACACTTCCTTTTTCCACCATCTCATTAAAAGTTCATACATTAAATTCTAGAACTTCCCCTTCATCTCGAGATCCAGTCCCTTATTAAACATTTGCATTTTTAGCCTATTTCTCATTTAATATTCAGGAGGTGCAAACAAATAATAATCTACTAAATCAGCCTCATACTGATCAATGCTTCTCTGCTTTACTTAGACAGCAAAACTTAATGTGCTTCAATTTAATAAAATTTAATCAATTAAAAATAATTAGAAACAAAAGTTTAAAGAAATCTACAAGACAAGAGATCCCTTTTTTCCTTCACGTGAACCCTAAGATTTAAGAACAAGAACAAACAAAGGAATCTAAATTCATACCAAATGTAACACACTAGTAGAATTAGGATTAACTTCAAAAGTTGATATGACACACAACAAATGAAGGCCACTCACCACAATCCCTAAAACAAAATTGATAAGAGTGTGTTTTTGGTAAAGAAGGTAGCCCTCTCTACGTTAAAGAAATCTAAAAAATGATTGTCAAAAGTCCCTTCCAAAACCTAAATAACAAGTATTATACCTATTCTAAATAAGGAAATTACAACAATGTAAAATAGAGCAAAACCGGACCTAAACGAGCACTTAGAAGAACGATTCATCCATTCGGAATGAGGTGAAGGTGGCCGGTTTTTCTCCAAGTGAAATAAGGTCGATATCCTCTTGTCTTTATTGGTTTAAGTATAGCTTACATACTTGACATTAGTGTGATGGTTCTCCATCCATATAAAACGAAAATGTACCTACTAAAATGCAAAGCAATTATACAATGGAAACAAAGACACTAAACAAATGTCTTTGAGGTCTAATTGTTCAAAGAGGACCCCATCGCCAAATTTTGTAATCCTTTGGCTCTTGCTCTGGTGATAGGTCCTATAGGTGATGATTCTTGTAAGTGTATGATTCCTATCATCTACTCTGGCCTATGGAAGATTTGCATCTAATAGGTCTTCATGAACGTCATCTAGCAAATATGGTGATAGATCTACAACATTAAATGTAGTAGAGACGCATATCCTCCTAGCAATTCTATCATGTATGTATTGTTGTTGATATGTTTGACAACTCTGAAAGGTCCATCTGCTTTAGGTGATAGCTTCTATGACTTCTTGTGAGGAAACCTGTCTTTGCTGAGATTAATCCAGACTAGATCACCTGCATTATAAATTTTAGTTTTCTTGTTTTTGTTACCTTGAAGTTTCTACTATTCCTGTATTTTCTAAAGATGTTCAGTTGTCCTCTAATGAAGTTTCTGAACCTCCTAGGCTCGTTTTGCTCACTTAAGCTTTCTTTCTTTGATGTCAGACTAGTTATGAAATCCAATGAAGAGTAGGATTATAGCTATACACGACTTCAAAGGGAGACTTACTAGTTGAAATATGTGATGGGAAAATTTCTGACACCGTTAACCTCTTCAAAACCCAATTTGGATGATTAACCTAATTCCCATATTTACTTTATGTCTTTATATCTAATAAAATTTGGGAATAATCTTATAGGTACAATTATACTTCTCCATGGGATGCCAAAATGTCCTACAACTTTAGTTGGACACAGAACATTTTTCAGGATAACAATCAAAGACCCGCTGCGATTGTTCTCTATTCTGAGGCATTGGATCATGAAGACTTATGTTATTTGTATCTTGTAAATGTTTATTGAACTATTTTGGTTGTATTTTGGTTTTGGGACACTTTTATTTCTTTGTAACTTTCATTTAGGTTAGCCACCTTAAAAGTGGCAAACTTGTAATTTTGAGCACTTTTTAACCCTAGGAGTAGCAAGTATAAATACTTGCTTAAGAGAGGGTTTGAGAGGCTTATCATTTTGCAGTTTTATCCCTTCCTTTAAATTGAGAATTAGGGTTATACCTTGGTTCCAAACTCTTATAAATTTCAACCCCAAGAGTTGAAATTGTGGCGATTAAAACATCTTGAAATTGTGAGTTTATCAATTTCATTTTGTTTGATTTCTTTTCTTCTCTAGTGTGTCATATCTAGGGTTGAATTGAGATTTTTTCTTGTTTAGAATACTTCTTATTGTTACGAATTCTTGTGCTTATTTGAAGTATTTATCAATTATATTTGGTTCATCATTGAAAATTTCCCTTTGGAAACTGTTCTTCACTATTTGAGGGGGATTTATTTTTGTTACGGTTTTTATTTTGTCATTTGAGGTTTATTTGCAGGGATTATATGAAATTAAGAGGTTTTTAGAAGGTATTATCAGTGTGGTATTCTAATTATTCATGACATTTGGAATTCATCATATCTTCACTTGGTTCATCATTTTCCCCTTTATTTTTGGATCCGATTTTGCCTTGACTTGAGATAGTTTTTTTTAAGTCTTTTGAATGTTTCTTTCAAGTGTGTTTAGGCACATCATCTTTTTTGGTATCAGAGCTATATATTTGGGATTTAAGATTGAACACATCATTGTTTTTAAATTTGGGTTTTAAAAGCATTGAGATTGAGCTAATGTTCATGAGATTGAAGAAAGTTTGAATGACTTGTTAAGTGTCTTTCAATCTTGGTTTTGTGTGCTTAAACTTGGTTTTAGGCAATCATCTTTTTGGTATCAGAGCTCTTGTTGAGATAAGGGGAATTGGTTGTATTTGTTTTCGTGGAAGTGATCATCAATTAGGGTTGATCAAGTGAAAACCGCAATTTTTTTGTTGTTGTTGTTTGAGATTGCGAAATTACCTTGGATTGGGATTTGATTTGTTTGATTGTTGGATTTGGGGTTTGGGGAAGGTTATTATATCACTTTTATGGTCACTAATTAACGTGGAAGAGAGAAGTACAAAGTAAAGTTTACTTTAGCAATTTTTGAACTTGCAAAACTTACCAATTCTTGCCGTGAATAGTTGTGGGTGAAGGTTGGTTTTTGTTTCTTTGATTTCCATTGTGTAATTCTAAATTTGGTGGAGTACATTTTGTTATTCATTAATTTTGATTAGTAAGGAATTATTTGAATTCAAAAAATTGCAATTAAGTTGTGGGAGTTAATGATTGCTATTTGAATTTGAATTCATTGTTACCATGAGGAAAGCTTGCAATAAGTGAAGATATTTGAATTTCAAATTAAAATTTGCTCCTATAGTGGGATTCAGAATTCTTTTTGGGGGAAAGCTACTTTTTAATCTTTTGTTTTCATTATTTCCCGGGGAAGTTGAAGTTACTTGTAATCATATTCCCCTTGGGTTGTTGCCTGGAAGTGACACATCTTAATTATTGTTGTTGCTTGTGTGTTGCCGTGTTGTGACTTGTGGAAAATTTAAAATTTTTGTTGCACCATGTTTGTGGCGTGTTTGTGAGAAGAGTATTACACGTGAGTTGCAATTATATAATTGTAACATTAAGTGGGTTTGTTTTTTGTCTTTTGTAGTTGCTATTGTGTGGAATTTAGGGAAGCATAGAAAGTGGAAGTGTGTACCTTTAATCAAATTGTTTTGAGGAACATACAAGAATTACAAATATGTCTAATGTAGTTGTGAATGGGGATTAGTTGAGAAGCCAATAGCCGGGTTTGGTGGAGGTCAGGTCGTAATGTGGCAGGCAGGAGAATTTTGGGAGGAAAAATTTTAGGGCTTACTACTATAGTTGCTACACGGGCAACTAGAGTTGATAGGAGACTTTCCCAAAAACCACCAGTGGAAAAACCAACCAGCACCCCCTCGAGAAACCCCACAAAACCCTCATCGAAATAGAGTAGTGGAAAAAGGGAGGGCAATTTAGGGTTTAACCAAAATCAAAATAGGGCTTTCAGGCCACCTGGGGGTTTGGATATGTGAAACTAAAATGCCATCCTATGATGGTAAGGGATCAGCAATAAATTTACTTAACTAGGAGGAAAAGGGTTTGAAGGTCTCTTCGAATGTTATGAGATCGACGAAGTACCAGGGTCAAATTGGCTTTTGTTGAATTTGTAGGAATGCTACACTTTGGTGGAAGAATCGGGTCATCAACAGGGTCGGATGGAGAGGTGAGGTTCAGACCTGAAGGGACATGAAGCGGTTGCTAAGGAAAAGGTTAATTCCTAAGCACTACAACAGGAGTTGTTTATGCGACTGCAAACCTTGAGGTAGGGGGGAAAACAGTAGATGATTATGTGCAGGAATTTGAGGCCTTATGATTAGGTGTGGGTTAGTTGAGCCCCCAGAAAAAACTATAGCACAATTTGTCTCAAGTCTAAAATATGAGATAGGTGTATTGTTGAGTTTCAGCGCTATACACACTTGATGAGGCTATTCAGTTGGCCTTAAAAGTAGAGAGACAGAGGAGGTCCAACTTCTTTAGGGCTCCCAAACAGGAGGCCCAAAAACTGTTAATAGACCCATCTCAGCCGACAGTTGATCGGGGGAAAAAAAGGCGTAGGTTTAGGGAGTCAAGGCAGTGGACACTACTACCCCAACCATTTAAGGAAAACTTACCCCTGGGAAGGGTAAAGAGGTCATGGGTCCAGAAACGAGGGCAAACTGTTCCCAAAACTACTAGTGGGAAAGCGGCCAAATAAAATTTTTAAAAGCATGGGATTTGGGCATATGGGTACACAGTGTCCAAATAAGAGGGTGATGAGTTATGGAAGACATTGGAGAGGATACTGAGGTGACCATGATCAGATTGAGCCTACAGATCTACCAAAGCACTCAGGAATATTATGATGATCAGAATGTAAAAAGCGCCTGAGGAACATACAGGAGGGAAATATTACCCCTTAATGTGTTACACAAGGTTTTATCCACATCTCCTGATACCAGTGATATTTAGGGGAGACATATTTCATACCTCTTGCAGAATCAGAGGTAACCCTTTTTGTACTCATCATCGATAGTGGTAGTTGCACGAATGTTATATCTGCTGCACTGGTAGACAATTAAACTGTTTACTATACCACATTCTATTTCCTTTTCACTTGCATTGGTGATAATAGAGGTAGCATGCATGTTACCTTTTGGGCAAAGGTTCCTTGAGTGTAGGGCATAACTATCATGATGAGATCCTTTGGTTTTAGTTCCTATGCATGCATTCCATTTGCTGTTGGGTCGGCCCTGGTTGTATGATCGACGGGTGATACATGATGGGGTTTTAAAATACCTATATGTTCAGATAGGCGAGTCACGCATAGTTCTTATTACCGATGACTCCATCTGAGGTCCAGGGTTTTTTAGAAACAGATCAGGAATCCATCCACTACCATGGTTAGCCGGGAGAGCAGGACAACAGAGATCTTAGGGTTCAGTTCCACAACTGAACCTCCAGATTTGAGGGCAAATCTTTCAGAAGCCCAAGGAGATGATGGGAAATTTCTGCCCGT
Source organism: Laguncularia racemosa (assembly GCA_037954665.1). Taxonomy (NCBI): domain Eukaryota; kingdom Viridiplantae; phylum Streptophyta; class Magnoliopsida; order Myrtales; family Combretaceae; genus Laguncularia; species Laguncularia racemosa. The sequence goes on along the minus strand of JBBMOL010000361.1, from coordinate 19,443 downwards.
CAACTCTTTAGAACCCAATTTGGATGATTAACCTAATTGCCCATATTTTACTTTATGTCTTTTTTATCTAAAAAAATTTGGGAATAATCTTACAGGTACATTTACTTCTCCATGGGATGCCAAAATGTCCTACAACTTAGTTGGAAAAGAACATTTTCAGAATAACAATCAAAGACCCCTGCGATTTTCTCTATTCTAAGCATTGGATCATGAAGATTATGTTATTTTGTATCTTGTAAAATTTTTTTTGAACTATTTTGGTTGTATTTTGGTTTTGGGACACTTTTATTTCTTTGTAACTTTCATTTAGGGTTAGCCACCTTAAAAGTGGCAAAATTTTAATTTTGAGCATTTTTAACCTAGGAGTAGCAAGTATAAATACTTGCTTAAGAGAGGGTTTGAGAGGCTTATCATTTTTAATTATACATTCCTTTCACGTGGAGAATTAGGGTTCATACCTTGGTTCCAAACTCTTATCAATTTCAATCCCAAGAGTTGAAATTGTGGCGATTTCAACATTTGAAATTGTGAGTTATATCAATTTCTTTTGTTGTGATTTCTTTTCTTCTCTAGTGTGTCATATCTAAGGTTGAATTGAGATATTTCTTTATCAGAAATACTTCTTATTTTTCAAAAACTTGTGCTTATTTGAAGTATTTATCAAATTTTATTTGGTTCATCATTGAAAATTTCCCTTGGAAACGTGTTTTTTCACTATTTAGAGGGATTATTTTTGTTACGGTTTTTTTTTGTCATTTGAGGTTTATTTGCATGGATTATATGAAATTAAGAGGTTGTTAAAGGTATTATCAGGGGGTATTTAATTTAAACATTGGGCATTTGGAATTCATCATATTCACTTGGTTCACGTCATTTTGCCCTTATTTTTATCCCATTTTCCTTGACTTGAGATAGTTTTTCTTAGTTTTTTTGATGTTCTTTCAAGTGTGTTTAGGCACTTTATCTTTTTTGGTATCAGAGCTATATCATATTTGGATTTAAGATGAAAAACATCATTGTTGTCTAATTGGTTAAAAGCATTGAGATTTGACGCTAATGTTCATGAGATTGAAGCAGTTGAATGACATTGTCTAAGTGTCTTCAATCTTGGTTTTTTGTGCTTAAAACTTGGTTTTTAGGCACATCCACTATGAGTAAACCTATTGTAAGCGAACTTAACAATAGGGAACAAAGCCCAATCAGTAAGATTTTTTCCAACCTTTGGGTTTTAAATAAGGTACTAAAGTATGATTAACAACCTCCTCTGGTGTCAGTCTATAGATGGCAAGAGGTACTTTTCATGAGTTTAGTACCAAGTCTTCTCCTAGTGTTTTCTAGAAAAGTTAAAACTTAGTGTCTCTTTTAAAATATACTGTGTGGAACACCATGTAGTTTTACAATTTCCTACACAAAAAGGGTAGCAAATAAAAAATACATCCCCATTTTGTGGAAAGGGCCCACAAAATGGGACATTTTGTTGAAGCGATCAATAAACAACCATAATAAAATCCTTTCCTCTTTGTATCTTAGGCAGACCAAAATAAAATCTATGCTGATATTAGCCCAAGGTTGAGTAAGTATAGGCAAAGGCATATATTCACCTTGAACCCTTTCTTTCCTTTTGCTCTCTTAATCCCCCACACCTTTCACACCTTATAAACATCTTCTTCATTTCCTCTAATAAAAATGTTCTTTTTAAAAAGCCAGAGTCCCTTTTTCACAAAATGACCAGATAAACCTCCAACATGTTTCTTCCCCCACTAATAATTCTCTAACAAACCCATAAGGGATACAAAATTTTTCCCAAACCTTATATAGAAAACCTCAATTTATATAATACCCCTCAAATTTTTCCCCCAGAACATTTCTTAACTACTACTTTCAAGATTCATCATGCATATATTATTACATTACAATTCAAATCCAAGCAGTTCGATTGTAGAAGGTAATAAAATACATACCTGGGGTATAAAGTGTAACAACATATTCATGTTACCCTTCTTATACTTAATCACATATGAAAAACTATCTAGAAACTTTACCCATTTGCTTGGCATTTTGACAGATTTTGTTGACCTCTAAAATGTTTAAAGATTTATGATCTGTTAGATAACAAATCTTTTGGAAGAAGATAATTTTCCATGTCATCAATGCCCTCACTAAGGAATAGAATTCCTTATCTATATTGAGTAGTTTAAAGGTGTCCCTCAATTTTTCACTGAATATGCAATAGGCCTTTTATCCTCATCAACATGCACTAATCCCCATCCTTAAGGCATCACACTCTAATTCAAAAACTCTGTCAAAGTCAGGTAAAACCCAAAGTGGAGCACTAGTAAGTATTACCTTTATCTCCTCAAAAATCTTTAGGCCTTCTCACCCAAATAAAAGGAACATTTTTCTTGTTAGTTCAATTAAAGGATTGAAATACTACTAAGTATGGGGAAATCATCTATAAAATGAAGCTAATCCCTGAAAACTTTTTAAACCCCACAACTGATTTTAGTGTTGGGCCCCTCTTTAATAGCCCTTATTTCTCCTCATCAACTCTAACACCAAAACCAGATATAAAAAAATCCCCAAAAATGTTACCTCAATTTGGTATAAAAAACACTTTTGGAGATTAACATACAATTAAATTTTGCCTTCGTACTGAAAACACAACCCATAGATGCTTACATGATTTTCTAGGTTTTTTGTGAAAATCAAAATGTCATCAAAATAAAAAACAACAAATTTACCCAGAAACTCCTTCATTACAGATTCATTAACTCATAAAAGTACTAGGAGCATTAGTTAAACCAAATGGAGACATCATTCATATAATCC
>JBBMOL010000361.1:0-16114 GCA_037954665.1 Laguncularia racemosa | reverse complement strand
TCAAACTCAAAAATGGCACCTGGATAACACTAGTAAAAAGATATTTCTCTTGCAACCCCCTTCTTCCTTCCTTGACATTCAAGCTCGCTTCACTACTACAAAACTTCCCTGCTGCATTTTCCTCGTCACCTACATCTTCCAATGGAGGCATTATCATCTTCACTACCCCCGCTCATCTCATCTCACCATCATCGCGCAAAAACAAACACATTTTTTGGAATTGACAGCAAAGGGCCTCTGCCTTTGGGCATTTAAACATTTAATGTAAATTTTCTAGGAGTAAAGAATCAGGTTTACCTTGTTCCCAGAGTAGACCCCCCTTTGCTTCTACTTTGTTGGCTTAAGGGGTTTTAAAGACTTTTCTTCCTTCCCCCAAAAGGTTGTCTTCTAAGTAATGAACCAGCACCTTTTTTGAAACCCTTTCAGCTACTACCTTTCCTCCTATGTTGGTTCTAACCCTTTTAGCCATGTGGACCTATTTTCCAGTTCCACATAATACTGTAATTCTCCACATTTTAAATCTCTCTTTTTAACCCGCAAAAAAACCTCGCCATGGTAGCCTCTCTACCTCCTCAACTTTGCTTTAAATTTATAGTAATCCATCTCCTTAAAATACTATCTACAGGGCTTCCCTGCAAAGAGTTTGAAATTTTGGTGAAATTTAAAGGGTAGAATAAGCGGGGGAACAAACCCTTCTTCATCACCCTCTTCATCCTTCCAAGACTCAAGGGTGGTTCCCCTTCCTTCCCTATTCAAAAACAGTTGATCCCCCACACTATGGCAAATCTAAAAAAAGGCAAAGCTTCACTTTCTTTCTCCCACTTTTTGGATAGTCAAACCCATTCTCTTTTCCCCCTTTTTAAGTATACCTTTAGGTTTTTTTTTCCCTTGGGGAAAGGAGGGGGTCTTCATCTTTTTATACTCAATTGATTTATCCTCTAAATTCCCATCTCCTCTATTTTCCTAATCCTAGTTCCCTATTCCCACACCATAACCCATAAATCCCAATAGAAAGGCATCAAAACTCATCATCAAATTTTCTCCCCCCCTTTTTTCCCCCCTTTTTGAAAACTCTCCCTTTTTTTCCCCGAAAAAACTTTTTAGATTGCTTTTTGTTTTTGCTCCACCGTTTCATGAATTTGTTTTATTTTTCCCCCAAAAAAATTCTTTATCCACCCCCAAAAACCCCAATCACAACCCTAATTAACCTCCCCCTCACCAAAAAAGAATTTTGCCCCGACAAGTTCTTCATAAAAGGTTAGTATACACAAATAATAAATTTAAAACTCAGACGACCCTCACGGTTTTTACTCAAGAAGGAATCCCCTAAACACTCGGTATTCTCACAAACAGTTATATCACTCACCAATCCCTCCCAATTTTTTGGAACTAACCAAACTCCTAAAATTTTTTTCATAGAAATTCAAGAACAACTCTGGGCTTTAATTTTTTTTTTTTTCTTTTTTTTTTTTTTTTTTTTGTTTTCGTTCTTCTCTCTTTTTTTTTTTCTTCCTTATTTTTTTATTTTTTTTGTAACAAAATTGATAGAAGAAAAATAAATACTCAAGAGACCCAATTTAACACTAAGGATTGAGTATAAGCTGGTAATACGAAACTTGATATGAAAATTGGAGTTAGGGTTTTGATGTTACCTTTCTCAAACCGAACTGATGTTTAACAAACCTAGGCTCTGATACCAAACTGATATGAACCACACCCACTTTGTGACGAAACCTTATACCAATACGTTTGGAATTGCAACCCAAGATGCCAAATAATCGAAGTGGAAACCGTAACCCGTTGCCTATAGATGAGGCAAAAACCTTGGTATATTCTATTGACGCCACAATTGGGATGAAAGACCGATTCATAAGTCGGATTTGAATGCCCTGGAAGAGATCCGATAAGTTCAAGAGAAGTTCTTTAGAGAACCAAGAGAGGAATACTCTCAAATTATGTTTATCAATGTTGTATGTAAGTTCTATGTTGTGTTTTCCAACCTTAGCAGCTATTAATAGGGTTTACAACTCAATGGAAAAAAACCCAAAACGACATAACATAATAAAGTTACGGAAAAAATAACAAATAGGCAATGTACGCCGGCGGTGTAGTAAGCGGCGTAGTAACCAGCGTAGGATGTACGCCGGGTATATACGTTGACGGCGTAGTGGACGGCGTAGTGGACGGCGTAGTCCCTCTATCGCGCTCTAATTGCAACGCCGGTTCAAGGCTGGCAGCATTTAAGCCAGCGTTGTCAAGGCCGGCGGCTTTGACCTCCTATGCTTTGATCTCCTTGAATGACTTGTACAAATGCAAGTTCATTCTCATGGTTGATCTAATCTTTTCTGGCTTTTTGGATATCCTTTATCATCCCGTTAAGTGCTTCCTTGAATTGTTTCGCTCAAGTTCTTGTGATCGGTCCAGGTGGCACTTCAAGAGGATTTACATTCTACTTTTTAGCTTGACTCCCATCATGGCTTTCATCAGGAGCTCACCACCATTGTTGCTAGACTAGCAATAAGGATTGATAAGATGACAATGCTACAACACCAATGGTGAATCCTCATGCACCACCACCTAGAGTAGCTCCTCAAAATGTTCAAAGAGAGGCAGCAATAGGAGGAGGAAAAATGGGAAGAAGAGTGGAACGAGATCATCATGCATTTAGGGAGGAGAGGGACGATAATTTTAGGGTAAATCCTTACCCAAAAGAGATTTCAAGCCACCTAGGGGTCTAGAATATGTGAAGTTGTAGATGCCTTCATTTGATGGTAGGGTTTCAGCAGATGACTATTTGGATTGGGAGGATAAGGTTGAGGGCCTTTTTGAGTGTTATGAGATAGATGATAACACCGAAGTTCATCTTGCTACTACTGAGTTCATAGGGTATGCCGCCTTGTGGTAGAAACATTTGGTGATCAGCAGGCGAAGGGATGGAGAGGCTGCAATTCAAACCTGGAAAGATAGAGAGGAAAAGGTTCATTCCTAAGCATTATAGGTAGGAACTATTTATGTGTCTATAGACTTTGAGATAGGGAGGCTGATAAATCTATTTTAACTCTTATAATTGGAGATGATTAAGTCAATTTTTGAGATAATTGGAGTGAAAATATAAGATTATGATGCTTAATTGATTTATATTTCATGTTCAGGTGTGGAAAAGGAGGATTTGATGAAAAGTATTTAAATTCAAGACGAATTTGAGATAAAAGCAAGTAAAAGTGAATGCTTTGAAGTTAAAGGGAGTCACACAGTTTTACAAACGGCCGTATGAAGGAATCAGGAGACTACACGGTTCGGATACACGCCCGTGTATCCAACCGTGTATCAGCGTGGAAGAAGAGTTTTCAGGACAGACCAGTACACGGCTAGAATATACACCCGTGTAATCAACCGTATATGAAGAACAAAGAAGACAGAGGAATACATGGCTATTACAAACGGTCGTGTCGGATATACACGCCTAGAGTTCACTGACTTAGAGAGATACACGGTTTATCTACACGCCCGTGTAGTATGACCGTGTGTCTATCGAAGGAAAGATATCTTCAAATCGATTTTAAATCTTTCGTCCATATTTGAAGGATATCTCCTACACGCCAGAGAGGAAGCTACCCTAGGTATAAATAGTCGTCTTGAGAGAGAGAAAAAAACAAGGAGAAGAAGGAGAGGAAGGAGAGTTTCAAAAGAGGAGGCCAAGAGGCCGAAAGGCCGAGGAGGCCAAAGGGACAGAAAAGAAAAGATGAAAGGATGAGAAAGGAAGAAGACGACACTAAAGGACTCATTCATAGGGGTTTTCTATTTCTTTTTCATTCTATTTCATTGAGTTATATCTTGAAAATCCTTAGTGGCTAGTTGTTTCATTCTCGAACCTTATGAATTCTAATTGTCATGTAATATGGGATTGATTGCATAGTTAATGAATATTGGAATTCTCTGAATTTATTCATGTTGTTCGTGTAGTGTTGCTAATTTGATGTATGGCCAACATTGAGTTTGCATTGATTTCTTAGAAGATGATTGGGAAATCTCTTGTTTGAATAGATCTTACATGAATAAAGGAATTTGTATGTAATCTAGGGATAGAGAACGTGAATTTTCCGTATTAGGTTAAATTAGATAATTTGATCTAATTGAGGGTTCAAGAGTGTTAATGCAATTATAATTGATTTTGATAGAAGAGGGATCTTTATCAAAGCGATTAGGGTTAGGAGATAATGATTCTGGGAAGAACATTAGCTTAGTGTTAGATACTCCGCGGTTTAGAGATAACCATTGCTTGTTAACTAGTTTATTGAAAGGGCAAAGTTACATGACAATTAGAAAAGTAGTAAGGGTAGGGTATATTCTTAGTTATCAGATTAATACTCAAGTTATAGTATTATTTTTAATTGCTAAAGGTTTTGTTAAGTATTCTTAATCTAATATGAAACCTCTCGAATTTGTGCGGTTAGATAGTTGGTTTAGAGTTAGTATTAGTACTTGCTGATCCTTGAGGAGACGATACCCAAACTCAACTCTATACTATTATAATCGATAGGTGCACTTGCCTACTTGATCGTAACAGAGAGTCATAGAAAGGGATTTTTAATTTGAGTGATTGCAATTCAATCAACAAGTTTTTGGCGCCGTTGTCGGGGATCGGCAATATTAAGAAAGCTCAACGCTAACTACTTTAACCAATGCATTTCTTTAGGTAAGCTTTTATTTCTTTAATCCATTCAATTACTCTTTATTTCATTTCAGAGATTCTGTTAGAAGGGTGGAGTACATGACTTTAGTCATGAGAAGGTCAGGGATTTTACATGTTGGGATTTCTTTTCAAGAACTCCTCGTCCTGTGCACATAAATGCTATTGAATGGAGTGCTTCTGCAAAAGTGGATGCTAGATGCGCGATTCTGATATCGATCCAGGGGAGTCTTGTTTCTCTTTTCCTTTTATTTCCATTCTTTTCCCTCTTTCGTGTACTTTGTGGGCAGACATTAGGGACAATGTCTGATTTTAAGTGTAGGAAAGGGAATAGAAAGATATCACAAGAGTAATGAACTTATGAACTTTTAAATGCTCAATTTCCCTTGTTTAAGTAACATTTGGAAGCTTAATGATGATGAGAAATAGTTGCTCAGGAAACATAAAATTCCACTTGTATAGGCAGCTATTTCATGGAAACTTTTTCGAATTTTGCAATATTCTCTTATTTTGTTTTCTCTTTACCCCTTTTAGAGTTATAGTATGGTATCCATGTGAGGGAGACTTACTTGTTATTTAGGCTTTCATTTTAGAATTAGGATTTGATTTTGCGATCTTGAATGAAGGAACAAGTGATACTTATAGCTTAGTGACTTTCCCTTACAAAAATAATGGAATAGAACACAAATTGGGAGTAATTTGATGAATTGTTTTTAAAAAAATGATGAACAATAACAAATAGTTCAGAAGTGGATCTCATTGACTCGAGTAATTAAGTTCGAGGGGTGCCCTTTCTGGGGAATAACATCTATTGACTTGGGTGATGAACTCGGGATCATTGGCTGAAAGCTCGCTACAAGGGTTATGAGTAAAATCTGAGAAAAATGAACTAAATGAGGCCTTAAATTAGAATATTTGGATTCGAGTGGTAGAGGTTCGAAGGGGTATCTTAAAACCTAGTACCCTAAGATCGTCTGGTCTGGGACTTACTGGCCAAGGAAACCGCTCTTATTCACTAAAAAAAAAAGGGGATTGATTAGTTAATTCAACCCGAACAAGTAAATCCGAGGGACGCCCTCTATGCTTGAGGGGATAACGTTTGTTAACTTGGGTGACGAGCCCAGGATTATCGATTAAAAGTTCGTTACATGGGTTAATTGACTAAGAAAAGGTACTAAAAGGTTAAACTCCCAATCCAAAAAGGGGAAAAAGATCCAGGAAATAAGTGGATGTATATGCCTGAGTTCTATGATTGTAAGTCTGATCTTAACCTTGAGATTTTTGGTTAAAGGATAAAGGGTAAAAGTTTTACTTACTTGGATTAATACTGGAAATCTACTATTGGTATTTTGAATACAAGTGCTTAATAAGATTGAGTGATAAGAAAGGCGAATTGTGGAAAATGGTGGCTATCTTGGTATAAAGTGGGGTTAATGATTGAATTTCTTCCTGAGTTTTAAGAATTCTAAGAATTAAGACTTCCATATATGTAATTTGCTTGAGGACAAGCAAATGCTTAAGTGTGGGGAAATTTGATAAATCTATTTTAACTCTTATAATTGGAGATGATTAAGTCAATTCTTGAGATAATTGGGAGTGAAAATATAAGATTATGATGCTTAATTGATTTATATTTCATGTTCAGGTGTGGAAAAGGAGGATTTGATGAAAAATATTTAAATTCAAGATGAATTGGAGATAAAAGCAAGTAAAAAGGGAATGCTTTGAAGTTAAAGGGAGTCACACGGTTTTACAAACTGCCGTGTGAAGGAATCAGGAGACTACACGGTTCAGATACACACCCGTGTATCCAACCGTGTATCAGCGTGGAAGAAGAGTTTTCAGGACAGGCCAGTGCACGGTTGGAGTACACACCCGTGTAATCAACCGTGTATGAAGAACAAAGAAGATAGAGGAATACACGGCTATTACAAACGGTCATGTGGGATATACACGCCTAGAGTTTACTGACTCAGAGAGATACACGGTTTATCTACACACCCGTGTAGTATGACCGTGTGTCTATCGAAGGAAAGATATCTTCAAATCGATTTTAAATCTTTCGTCCATATTTGAAGGATATCTCCTACACGCCAGAGAGGAAGCTACCCTAGGTGTAAATAGTCGTCTTGAGAGAGAGAAAAAACAAGGAGAAGAAGGAGAGGAAGGAGAGTTTCAAAAGAGGAGGCCAAGAGGCCGAAAGGCCGAGGAGGCCGAGGAGGCCAAAGGGACAGAAAAGAAAAGATGAAAGGATGAGAAAGGAAGAAGACGACACTGAAGGACTCATGCACAGGGGTTTTCTATTTCTTTTTCATTCTATTTCATTGAGTTATATCTTGAAAATCCTTAGTGGCTAGTTGTTTCATCCCGAACCTTATGAATTCTAATTATCATGTAATATGGGATTGATTGCATAGTTAATGAATATTGGAATTCCTCTGAATTTATTCATGTTGTTCGTGTAGTGTTGCTAATTTGATGTATGGCCAACATTGAGTTTGCATTGATTTCTTAGAAGATGATTGGGAAATCTCTTGTTTGAATAGATCTTACATGAATAAAGGAATTTGTATGTAATCTAGGGATAGAGAACGTGAATTTTCCGTATTAGGTTAAATTAGATAATTTGATCTAATTGAGGGTTCAAGAGTGTTAATGCAATTCTAATTGATTTTGATAGAAGAGGGATCTTTATCAAAGCGATTAGGGTTAGGAGATAATGATTCTAGGAAGAACATTAGCTTAGTGGTAGATACTCCGCGGTTTAGAGATAACCATTGCTTGTTAACTAGTTTATTAAAAGGGCAAAGTTACATGACAATTAGAGGAGTAGTAAGGGTAGGGTATATTCTTAGTTATCAGATTAATACTCAAGTTATAGTATTATTTTTAATTGCTAAAGGTTTTGTTAAGTATTCTTAATCTAATCTGAAACCTCTCGAATTTGTGCGGTTAGATAGTTGGTTTAGAGTTAGTATTAGTACTTGCTTATCCTTGACGAGACGATACCCGAACTCAACTCTATACTATTATAATCGATAGGTGCACTTGCCTACTTGATCGTAACAGAGAGTCATAGAAAGGGATTTTTAATTTGAGTGATTGCGATTCAATCAACAGAGGCAAAATAGGAGATGACTATGTCCAGGAGTTCGAAACTTTGATGATCAGATGTAGGTTGAGTAAACCCTAACATGTTTTGTGTCTAGGTTAAAGTATGAGATAGCCTGTGTTGTAGAGCTTTAGAGGTATAGTGCACTTGATGAGGCTATATAGTTTGCCTTGAAAGTGGAAAGGTAGAGGCGATCCAATCCATTTCGGGTTACCAGTAGCAAGCCTAGTACTACTACTAAGCCTATGGGGGTTGATGGTCGGTTAGGTGGACCAAAGGGAATAGGTGAGCATGTTAAGGCAGTAGATAGAATTACCCCTAGCACAAACAAAGAGAAAATGATTTCTAGGAAGGGTGAAGAAGTAGTTGGACCTTATGTGAGGCAGATAGTAGCAAGGTTGACTAGTGGGAAGATACGCTAGATTAAATGCTTCAAATGCATGGGATTTGGACATATGGCTACATAGTGTCCCAATAAGAGAGTAATGACAGTCATGGAGGGCACCAAAGAAGAAGATGAAGAAGAAGCTGTTGAGCTTAGAGATCTAACCATGGATTTGTAGTAGTACTATGATGATCAGAATGCTGAGACACATGAGAATAAAAAGGGTGAACATTACTTACCTATTAATGTGTTGCACAGGGTTTTGACTTTATCTCCAGATGCCAGGGACAAATAGAGGGAGAAACTATTCCACGCACCTTGTGGAATCCAAGGTAACCTTTGTATGCTATTCATTGATAGTGGTAGTTGCACTAATGTCATATCTACTGCATTAGTAGATAAATTACAACTAGCCACTAGCCTGCATCCTAGCCCATATAAATTGCATTGGCTAGATGACCGTAGTAGTTTGCATATTACACAAAGGGCAAAGGTGCCAATCAGTGTAGGAAAGAAATACCATGATGAGATTATCTGTGATGTGCTTCCTATGTGCGCCTTTCATTTATTGTTGGATAGACCCTAGATGTTTGATAGAAAGGTGTTACATAACAATCAATATCACTTGGTTTGATTAACTCCTTCACAAATTAATCTTAATTTATGAAGATGGAAATCAAAAGGATATATAGAACAATCAATTGCTAGATTTCAATGATGAATAATAGGAAATGAACTAAGATTCCAATTCAAATTGAAAAGTTCCAAATATGAAAATAGAACCCTAAATTCATGTGAACCAAAAGGAAACAACAAATAGCACCTAGATATGACTCCCTAAGTACAATTTGTAGCAACAAGAAATGATTGATATTACTCACAATCGATTTCAAGTCGATTCTCACCAAATTTTCAAGGAAGAAATTGATAAGAGATGGATTGCTTGCAAGGATGAACCTCACGAGAACAAAAGTATGTTTTATCAAAATGTTCAAAAGCTCCCTAAACCTTACTTAAGCAAGTATTTATACTTGCTCCCTTTAGGGTTAAAAAGTTCATAAAATTACAACTATGCCACTTTTAGGGTGGCCGATCCTAAAAAACAAATTACAACCAAATAAAATGTCCCACAAAGCTTACAAAATAAATAGTTCAAAACTAAATTACAAATACAAAAATAATCTTCAATAAGCTAGCTTGCAATGGAATTCGTCGGTTCAGCTCATCCTCGGTTTTAGGTCGGTCCATGGATAACTTACTAGCTGAGTCTTAGTGGGTTTGTCCATCGCCCTGTGAAGCCAAATAAGTGTGCCTTTTGGAAAACACAATACAAGAATAATAGAAAAGAGGTTAATTTATAAATAATTCTAGGGTCGATTTGCCCAAAAATGGGCCCTAATTGCCAAGATTTGAAATCCTTTTGCTCTTGCCTTAATGATAGGTCTTGGCAGATTTTGATTCCTATCTGATGAGATCCATGATGACAGCCAAGCCGGAAGAAGAAATGTGGATCCTCTTGAAGTGCCGCCTGGACCGATCACAAGAAATCAAGCAAAACGATTCAAGGAAGCACTTAACAGGTTGATAAAGGTTATCCATGAAGCCGGAAAGGATTGGAGCAATCATGAAGTTGGAACGGATTGGAACAACCATGGGAAGACCCTTGCTTTTATACAAGTCACACCGGACACGGGTTGAAGAGGGCGTGTATGTTCAAGGCACGGCCGTGTAGGAATTCTAAGATTGCACAGAATCATACACGGCTAAATGGTACGGCTGTGTATGGAGTTAAGCAAATCCACAGAAAGATACATGACCAGAAGTACACGGTCGTGTATGTGACCGGAATGTGCACAGAAAAGTACACGATCAAGTACACGGCCGTGTATTCCCTACCAGCCAGCTTGTTCTGTTTTCGTGTTTTTACGCAACTTATCTAAGCTACGTCATTTTGGACTTGTTTTTTACGAATTGTAACCCTAGTGTAAAAGCTCCTAGGGTTTAGAACAACTAAGAACATACATCTTAGTAAACATCTTTTGAGAGGCTCCTCTCTTGGTTCTTCAAGAACTAACTAGAACTTATCGGATTTTATTTCCATGGCATTCAACCTGACTTATCAATCGGTCTTTCATCCCAATTGTGGCATCTTCACATTATAACAAGGTTCTTATCTCGCTTATAGATAACGGGTCGCGGTTTCCACTTCAGGTGTTTGGGTGTCTTAGGTAACGAATTTCCGAACGATTGGTATTGGGTTTCGTCACGGGTTAGCATGGTTCGTATCAGTTTGGTATCAGAGCTTAGGTTTGTCAAAACATCAGTTCGGTTTGAGGAAGGTAATATCAAAACCCTAACTTCAATCGTTTATATCCATTGTTAGCATTCAATTTCGTAATTTTAATTGTCTTTTGATAGTGTAGTATCTACTAGTCGATTGTTAAAAAAAATAAAAAGAGTAAAAATCACGACAAAAAAAAAAGGAAGAGAAAATAAAAGAAAGACAAGAGAAACGTGATCAAAAGCAAAAAAAAAGATACAAAAAAATTCGGATAGAAAAATAGAGGAAATTTTACAAACCCTAGATTTGTTTTTTTTGAATTCTACGGAAGGGAATTGGTGCAGTTTGGGTTAGTTCCAAGAGAATTGAGAAGAGGAATTGGCGAGTTGATATCATCATTGTTTGTGAGAATACACGAGTGACTGTGTGATATCATCATTTGAGCGAAACACGTAAGGGAGTGTATCGTGAGGTTTAATTTTATATATATATCTGTGTTAGTACTAATCTTTTCTGTAGGGACAATGTCGAGACAACATTCTCTTGAAGGTGAGAGGGGAAGGTTTGATGCTAGGTTAGTAATTGAGGCGTTGAGGGGTGAGATGAAGAGGATGTTCCAAGAGGGAATGGAACAAATTCATGAAATGGTAGAGCAAATATTAGAGCAATCCACAAATGTATTCCAAGGGCGTAAGAGGGAGAGTCGTTCTAGGAGAGTACCAAGGGGTAGAGATGAAATGTCGGATGATGACTTTGATGAGCCTTCTGTCGGGAGTTATAGAGGATATAGTGGTCGGAATAGAGGAACTAAGGATTGGGAAGATAGAGGAGATAGGAATAGAGAGGATGATCAATTAAGTAGCATAAAGATGAAGATTCCTCCTTTCCAAGGGAAGAATGATCCCGAAGCGTATTTAGAGTGGGAGAAGAAGGTAGAGATGGTGTTTGATTGTCACAACTATAGTGGGAGAAAGAAGGTAAAACTTGCTGCCATTGAGTTTTCGGATTATGCTATAGTGTGGTGGGATCAACTAATGTTGAATAGGAGAAGGAGTGGCGAGCCACCTATTAAGTCTTGGGAAGAGATGAAAAGAGTGATGAAGAAGCGGTTTGTGCCTGCGTATTACTATCGTGAATTGCATAACAGGTTGCAAACTCTGAGGCAGGGAAGCCAAAGTGTAGATGAGTATTTCAAGGTGATGGAAGTCACTATGATTAGGGCGAATGTAGAGGAGGATAGAGAGGCTACAATGGCTAGGTTTCTTGCTGGGTTGAATAGAGAAATCCAAAATGTGGTTGAATTGCAGCATTATGTAGAATTGGAGGATATGGTTCACATGGCTATAAAGGTTGAGAACCAGCACAAGAGGAAAGGTAGTAGTAATGCACGGTTTCCACAGGGTAATGGTTCATCCACTTGGAAGACCAACCAATGGAAGAAAGAAGAAAAGCCTTTACCCACCAAACCAAAAGGGGAGCTGAGGTAAGCGGGTTCTACTCTTGGTAATCAAGGTAAGCCTGAATCTTCTACTTCTAGAAATCGTGATATTAGATGCTTTAAATGCCAAGGTAGAGGCCATATTGCTAGTCAATGCCCAAATAGGCGTGTGATGATTTTGCGTGATGATGGAGAGTATGAGACTGAGGGGGATAGCGAAGAAGATGATATGTCTCCATTAAGGATGCTAGTGATGATGAGGAGCCTGCAATGGGAAGCTAGTGGCAGTAGTGAAGCGAGCGTTGAATGTGCAAGTGAAGGACGAAGAGGAGGTGCAAAGAGAGAATATATTTCATACTAGATGCTATCTAGGAGATCACATTTGTAGTTAATCATTGATGGAGGGAGTTGCACTAATATAGTGAGTAATTTTATTGTTGAGAGGCTGGGGCTCAAAACTGTTAGACACCTTAGTCCATATAAATTGCAGTGGTTGAATGATAGTGGAGAGACTAAGGTGAGTAAGCAAGCATTGATTGGTTTCCGCATTGGTAGGTATGAGGATGAGGTGTTATGTGATGTAGTGCCAATGCAAGCATGTCATGTGTTGTTGGGGAGGCCATGGCAATTTGATAGGAAGGTTGTTCATGATGGCTTTTCTAACAAGTATACGCTTGTTCACCAAGGGAAAAGTTTTAACCTTAAAACCTTTAACCCCTAAACAAGTGTATGAGGATCAGTTGCAGCTACAACAGTCTTTTGCAAAACATAAGGTGAGTGAAAAGCAGAGGGAGAGTGAGAGAGCAAAAGACAATGAGAAAGAAAAGGAATATAAAAGTCAAGATCAAAAGGAAAAAGAGAAGAAGGCTGGAAATAGTGTGAGAGGCCAAGTTGAAGGGGGATCAACTTTGGTGGTGAGTGAAAAGGAGAGGGCAGCCTTGCAAAAGGAGAGTTGTGTGGCAAGAGCGAGTGTAGTAAGGAGAGCGTTAGTGATGAGGTAACCTATGTTGTTGCTGGTTTTTAAGGAAACATGTTTGACTACTAACGAATTATCTAATGCTTTGCCTAGTGTGGTTGTGTCTCTTGTGCAGGATTTTGAAAATGTCTTTCCGAAGGAACTCCAAAGGCAGGTAGATGAGTTAATGGAGAAGGGATACGTGAGAGAAGGCATGAGTCCATGTGCAGTGCCTGTGATTTTGGTGCCTAAGAAGGATGGGACATGGAGAATGTATGTTGACTACCGCGCCATCAACAACCTTACGGTAAAGTATCGTCATCCTATTCCTTGCTTAGATGACTTCCTAGATTGGTTATATGAGTATAGTGTCATTCCTCGTGAGCCATGGATAAACATTTCCATTGACTTTGTGTTAGGATTATCCAGGCCTAGGCATGGTCGAGATTCTAATTTTGTGGTTGTAGATAGGATTTTTAAAACGGTTCATTTCATTCCTTGTCATAGAACTGATGATGCTATACACATTGTTGATTTGTTCTTTAGAATGGTAGTGCGTCCGCATGGTATACCTAGAAACATTGTTAGTGATCGAGATGAGAAATTTTTGAGTCATTTTTGGAGAGTATTGTGGGAAATGTTGGGAACTAAATAGATGTTTTCGACTATCTTTCACCCACAAATTGATGGGAAAATTGATGTGGTTAACAGGACTTTAATTCAATTGTTAGGGGCAATCATAGAGAAGAACATTAAGACTTGGAAGGATTGTCTACCATTTGTGGAGTTTGCATATAACAGGGCTTTATATAGCACTACTCATTGTTCACCATTTGAGATTGTGTATGGTTTTAACCCATTGGTTCCTATTTATTTATTGCCATTGCCACTTAACAAGTCTATGAGTTTTGATGCTGATTCTAAGGCAGATTTCGTGAGAAAGCTACATGCACAAGTAAAGATTAGGATTGTAAAACAAAATGCCAGGGTCGCTTCAAGGTTGAACAAGGATAGGAGACCCAAGATTTTTCAACCTGGAGATTGGGTTTGGGTGCATTTTCGCAAGGAGAGTTTTCCATTACAGAGCAGATCCAAGTTGAACCTTAGGGGAGACGGTCCATTTCCGATGCTTGAGAAAATCAATGATAATGCCTACAAGAAAAATTTACCTGGTGAGTATACAATTAGTGTCATATTTTATGTTACTGATCTGAGTCCATTTGATGCAGGCAATGATTTGAGGATAAATCCTTTTCAAGAGGAGGGGAATGATGAGATCCATGATGAGAGCCAAGCCGGAAGAAGAAATATGGATCCTCTTGAAGTGCCGCCTGGACCGATCACAAGAAATCAAGCGAAACGATTCAAGGAAGCACTTAACAGGTTGATAAAGGTTGTCCATGAAGCCGAAAGGATTGGAGCAATCATGAAGTTGGAACGGATTGGAACAACCATGAGAAGACCCTTGCTTTTATACAAGTCACACCGGACACGGGTTGAAGAGGGCGTGTATGTTCAAGGCACGACCGTGTAGGAATTCCAAGATTGCACAGAATCATACATGGCTAGATACACGGCTAAAAGGCATGGCCGTGTATGGAGTCAAGCAAATCTACAGAAAGATACACGACCAGAAGTACACAGTCGTGTATGTGACCGGAATGTGCACAGAAAAGTACACGGCCAAAGTACACGGCCGTGTATCCCCTGCCGGCCAGCTTGTTCTGTTTTCGTGTTTTTACGAATTGTAACCCTAGTATAAAAGCTCCTAGGGTTTAGAACAACTAAGAACATACATCTTAGTAAAAATCTTTTGAGAGGTTCCTCTCTTGGTTCTTCAAGAACTAACTAGAACTTATCGGATTTTATTTTCGTGGCGTTCAACCCGACTTATCAATCGGTCTTTCATCCCGATTGTGGCGTCTTCACATTATACCAAGGTTCTTGTCTCACTTATAGACAATGGGTCGCGGTTTCCACTTTAGGTGTTTGGTCGTCTTAGGTAACGAATTTCCGAACGTATTGGTATTGGGTTTTGTCACGGGTTGGCGTGGTTCGTATCACTATCATCTCTTTGGGCCTCAAAAAGATTTATCCTTAAATCTGACATATTAAATGCAGTAGAGACTTTGTTTCCTCCTAGCAAGCCACCTGAAGAAGTATCACTGTAGAATTCTAATATTTGAAATATCATAGGGGGTAATTGTTTTCTCTCCTCCATTTCTAGGATGTATCCCATCTGCAATACAAATAATGATCCATTATTCACTAAGGTCTCCCCTATCTCAACCCGTTCCATTGATATTGTTTCCTCCTTTTCTAACTCATCTGTATGGCGTTGATCCTCATGGCCCTCTAATGGTTAGCCCAACTACTCACTGCCCTCTAAAACCACTGAAGGTGGACACAACTGTCTCTGAATAGTTTGACTCTCTGATGATGGACTCATCTAACTCTGACCCTCAGAATCCTCCAATAGTTTACTCAACTACTCATGAGCCTCTAGTACCTCTGAAGATGAACACAATTGCCCTTGAATAGTTTGGTCCTCTAGTAGTTTGCTCATCTGACTATGATCATCAAGATCTTCTAAAATTTAGCGCATCTGTGTCTGACAAATTTTATGCTTTAAGGGTTGGCTCAATTGCTCATGGCCCTCTAATGGTCTACTGATTTGTTGTTGAACCCTTGGAACCTCTGAAGGCAACATCGGATTCAGAATAATTCATTTTCCCTCCTTCTAGAATACATAAGTGATAAGAGTAAATTAACCTTTATAAATCACGGCGTTAATGATGAATTTATGTAGTCATTTGAATAAAATCAATGCGGATTCGGTACTTAACAAATAAATATATCAGTTTCAGGGTATAATACCAAAAAGAAGTGGAAAGATAATAAAAGGAACATGATTGAAGCTTAAAAGATCATGTTAAAGCTACTTATGGACAGCATAGGGAAAGCCACACCTATGTCAATAGAACCGTATGCACACCTGAGGATGAAAGTTTGTCACTTGGAAAGGAAGCACGGCTTATGATATGGGTGTGCTTAAAGCCGTGTCAGACGCTGCAGAGAAGTGTAAAAGTCCAGAACTTGGCACGATTTGTAATCTAGTCGTGTTTCTAGTCGTGCCACACACTGAACAAGGATGAGGAATTGCGGATTATCGACCAGAGGGAACCGGTTTGTAATCTGGCTGTATTGGTGGGCGTGTCAGGCGTATGTTATTCACTTTTCGAGATTCACTTGG
>JBBMOL010000360.1:410813-441646 GCA_037954665.1 Laguncularia racemosa | reverse complement strand
CAGAAAAAAAAACACACAATCAACAAGATCCATTTGTGACCCCCTTTCCAAACAATGAAAAAACCAGGTTCAAATAACAACTATTGATGATAAATAACAAGTGCTAAAAACCAATCAATTAAGCAATAATAATTGATTACAAATGCAATAAAATATGACTAAGAAGACTTTAATCCAACCCTAGATATGACTCACTAGAGATGAAAAGAAACATAATAATAAGAAATTGATATAACTCGCAATTTCTCCTTGTTGCATTCGCTACAATTCCAATTCTTGGGATTGAAATTGATAAGAGGAATTGAATTAAGGAAGAACCCTAATTCTCTCATGTAAAAGTGTATGTCTATTCTAAAAAATTCTCTCCTAAAAACCCTACTTAAGTAAGTATTTATACTTGCTCCCTTTAGGGTTAAGAAGTCCACAAAATTACAACTATGCCACTTTTAGGGTGGCTAGTCCTAAAGACTATTACAAACCAATGAAAATGTCCCAAAAGTACTTACAAAATAAATAGTTCAAGTAAATAAAAAATGTATGTAAAAATTAGTCTTCAAGATGCCGGTCTTCAAAGTACTTTCGAAATGAGTCCCAATGAGGATCCCGACTCACTCAAAAGTTATAGGTGATTTAGGACCCTGTAGGACTGACAAATGAACTTGTTGAAATGCATAATAAGTATATGATAAAATGAAGAAATTAAGTTAGTTTCCTCAGGATTAGGTTTCTCATGTAGGATTCTCAAAACCAAGTTGTGTAGGCCCTTAGCTCGAGCCTTGATGATAGGTCCTGTAGGAATCTGATTCCTATCAATATTAAATAGCTTGTTGGCATTAAAATAGAGTTTAAGACACTTGCTATATAAAGGAAAAGAGGGAGTTGACTTCATAACTTTTAGAAGATGTTTTCATATGTTTTAGGACTCTTTTGGAGGTAGAGAAGAGCATATTCTTTTACTTCAAGAATTAGAGTTTTTTCTTTTGAATTCTTTAATGATCATTGAAGAATTCTAATTTCAAAATGATTAGAGATTAAAATTTTAGTATATAGATTTGTGAATCTTTGGATTATTATGTGATTGGATTTATGACTATTTCAATTGAATCTTTAACTTGATTCAATCATGTTTTCTTGATTTTGTTTAGATTAATATTTTTTAGGATATTATTCTAATTTTTTTATATTGATGTGCTCAAAACCAACCCCAACCCACATTCAAATGAATCAAAGAAACAAACTCCAAATCTGAAAAACAAAAACCCGGGTTTCCAATTTTTGGTTTAAATTTGCATGAACCCTATTGAAATGTTGATGAAACCCAAAAGGGGTCCAATGATGCAATCACAACCCAAATTTAATGATAAACTTACTAAATAACAATAAAACAAGTAAATTTCCCCATGGAAATATTTTGAAGAAGAAGAAAACCCCAAAAACCGTAATTTATCCTCTTCCAACAAGCACAATTCACGCCACCAATGAGATGATAATATCAAGTACTAAAGTAATCAACCCTTATACAAGATAATTGATCACAAATGAAAAAAAAAAATCTGCCCAAAAAAACAAATCTAAATTTAAACCCCTAGAATTACACACAAAAAAAAAAAAGAAATCATAACAAAATGAAATTGATTTTACTCAAAATTTCAAGGTTTGCACTCGCCACAATTTCAACTTTTGGGAAAATTGAAATTGAAAAAAAAATTTTGGGAATTAGGAAACCCTAAGCCCTCTCACGTTTAAGTAAAGTGTAATAATCTAAAAAATGGCCTCCCTCAAACCCTACTATAACAAGTATTTATACTTGCCACTCTTAGGGTTAGAAAATAGTAAAAAATTAAAAGTTTGCCATTTTTTAAGGTGGCCGGTCCAAAGGGAAAATTACAAAAAAAATGAAAGGTCCCAAAGAAAAATACAACTTTAAAATTAGTCAAAAGGAAACCCAAATTAAAAAGTACAAAATATCATAATTTCTTCATGAACCCAATGCTTCAAAGGGAAACAATCGCAACGGGCCCTTTTGATTGAAAAAATCTGAAAATGCCCCCGTGTTCTTTCCAACTAGTGTGGGACATATTGGCACCCCCTGGAGAATTATTTTGTACTTGTAAAATTATTTCTCAAATAGTTATTAGAATATAGGACTAAAGTGAAAAATAAGCGATTTGGGAACCAAAATCAACCAAATCCAGTTCTGAAGGAATTTTTTGGTTGTTAGAAAATTTCTCATCATCTCCCCCGGGCTTCTAAAGATTTGCCCCAAATCTAGAGGATCAATTTTGGAACTGAACCCTGATGTCTCTGTTTTCCTACTCTTCCCGGGATCAAATGTGTGAATGTAGTTTTTGATCTGTTCTTGAAAAATGATGTACCTCCCGATAGTGTCATTGGCCCACAAAACTATGCGAGACTTTCCCAAACTGAACATGTACGTGTTTCTAAACCCATTAAGTAACACCCGCGATCAAACAACCCAAGGGTTTACCCAATACAAATGGAATGCATGCAAAGGGGTTCCCTCCCTTTGGATCTCATCGTTATATTTTTTCCCAAAAACCCTTTCAGGGAAACCCTTTGCCCTAAAAAGTAACATACATACTACCTCGATTATCCAGCCAATGCTAGTTATAAGGGCTAGGAAAGTGGAATAGGGAGACAGATGAAATTTTTCACTAGTACAACAGAAAAATAACATTCCCCTCAACTACCCCCAAACCCAGATGAGTACCAAAGGTTACTTTTGATTCTGTTTAAAAGGTGTGTAATATGTTCTCCCCCTAAATGTCTTTAGTATCAGGGGGTAAAAGTTAAAAGCCCCGTCCCAAAAAATTAATAGGTAGAAATTGTTCACCTGTATGCTCCTCATGTGTCTCTCATTTGGTCATCATAATACTCCTGAGTGCGTTGGAAAAACTGAAAGGGTTTAAATCTTTTCGTTGTCATCCTCAACATCTTCCCCCAAAACCCCCCATGACATCATTACCCTCTTTTTTTGGGCATTGTGCTACCATATGCCCAAATCCCATGCATTTAAAGCACTTAACCTAGCGCATTTCCTACTGGGGGGGTCTGGGAACAATCTGCCTCACCCTCTTTGCGTTTTTACCTCTTTACCCTTCCTAGTAGGTAAATTTTCTCTAATAGTATTTAGGGTAGTTTTGTCCACGCTTTCACTGGCCCCCACCTACCGCCCTTTAAATTTCCCCCCGATTGGGCTGTCAGCTGCTATTGGGCCCCAGTAATAGCAATTGGGGCTACTGCTTGGGCCCTAAACAAGTTGGGAAACCTCCTTTGCCTCTCCACTTTCAAGGCCCACTGAAAAAGCCTCATCAAGTGTACTATAGCGTTGCAGCCCCCAACAACACACGCAAATTTTCATATTTTAAGCCTGAGATAAACTTTCTTAGTTTGTTCAAAAAAGGTTCAATGGACCCAAAAATCAAAAATTCATGAAGGGTTTTCCCAAATTCTTGGGCCAAAAAAATAATCACCCCACTGTCTTACCCCCCCTCCCAAAAAGGGTTTTCTGCAATCGCATAAAAAATTTTTGATACGAATTACGCCTACGTGTGACAAAACCCCAAAAAAACCAAAAACCATTGGGAAAATTGGAACCCAAGATGCTAAACAATCAAAGTGGAACCCGAAACCCGTTGCCTATAGGTGAGGCAAGAACCTTGGTATATTCTGTTGACGCCAAAAATGGGGAAAAATGAAAAAAAACCGATTGAAAAGCCCCGGGGTTTTAAAAACCCATGGAAAGAAATCCGATAATTTTCAAGAAAAGTTTTTTGGGAAAGAATCAAGAGAGGAATTCCCCAAAAAATTGGGGGTTTTAATTCAATTTTGTATTAAAATGTTCCATGTTCTGTTTTCTAACCCTAGTAGCTTATTTTAAAGGGTTTAAAAACTCAAAAAACAAAAGCCCAAAACGACATAACATAATAAAGTCCACGAAAAAAAACAAAAAGGGCAATGAAACAGGCGGCTTTAGGTAGGCCGGCGTAGTAGTTTAGCGTAAGATGTCCCCGAGTAAAATAGGCCGGCGGGGGTATTTGGGCCGGTGTAGTCCCCTCTAACGCACGCTAATTTGCAACCCCGGGTTTCCAAGGTGGGTAGCGTTTAAGGCCGCGGGTAAAAGCCCTGGCAATTTTGATCTTTTATCCCTTTGATCCCCTTTGAATGACTTGTACAAATGAAAGGGCCCATTTCTCATGGTTGCTCCACCCCCCTTTTCCGGCTTCTTAACACCTTTTTAGCGGGGTTAAGTGCTTCCTTAAATCTTTTTTCGCTCGATTTTCTTGTGATCGGTCCAGGGGCACTTCAAGAGGATCCACTTTTTTTCCATTTCTACTTGACTCCCATCAGGGTTTTCTCATAATTCCCCTCCTTTTGAAAAGGATTTGCCCCTCAAATCGTCACCTTTTATAAAAAGGGACTCAGATCGGTAACTTTAAAAAAAAAGTAAAACCCAAACTTGATACTCACCTGGCAAATCTAACTTATAGGCTTATCATTGATGCGCTTAAGTTTTTTGGAATGGTCCATCGCCTCTGGGAAAAATTTTAAGATCGACACTGCAAAGGAAACCGTCTTTGTGCATGTTGTAGTGACCCACCTACTGGGCCCCGATTCTTGAACCTTTTCCCAAAAATTCCTGTAACTACCCTTTGGTACCTGTAGATAGGTTGCTATGCCGTCTCTAAATTTTAGAAAAAGGGCCCAAATTCTGCTAAAAATTGAACCAGAATTCCAACCTGTTTTAAAATTTTATAAACGTCCTGTAAAAGGGCGCTAACAGCACTACATTTCATACCAAAACATATCAAAAACACATGTACTTAAAATCTCCTGTCACATCATACGTCATATATATATCATCGGGATCTGCATTCCCGGAAAAGAAAGGCATAGCCTAGATTGATCCGTAGCCTTAAGTGGCTCAAAAGTTTACAAACCCAAACCCTCATAAAACAAAAATATTTACATTACAATCTGAAGATTAAAACCTAAAGATCTTTTTACAAATAACAGAGGTTCCAAAATCAAAAAAAGGGGTTCTTTTTCCTCTAATTTACGGGTTTTTCCCAAAAAACCCCAGTCTCCAACAACTTTTTCTTCATCCCCGTACCTGAGGTTTTGCAAAAACAAATAACCCCCTTTTTTTCTTAAGAAACAAAGTGATATAAAATCAAGAAACCCCCTAAAAACAAAAAAACAAAATCACATAATAGAATCAACAATATTATCAAATTTCCTCGAAGTGATTACTCAAGGAAGGGAAGTTTTTAACTCAATTTTTACCGCAAAAAACCTAATTCAATTTATTCATTTTTAACATCACCATGATCTTTTTAGTGATATTTTCCCTGTAATTCCATTTTTTTCTAAACTCATAACCTTTTTTTTTTGGAGACCATTTCAACACTTTGTTTTTTCTCCCCAGGTCACAAATATTTTTCAATTAATCCCCGGCAAACCCGGCAACTGGTAAAAAACTACCCTTAGTACTTTTCAAAACATAATGTTTTCTCAACCCAAATTAAAACAAACCTTATAAAACTCTTTTTAGTTAGAAATATCCCGCTCCCTTTTTCCTCCTCAAACAAAAGGGGTGACCAGATCCCCATAATCACTAAAAACCGGGGCCCTTCCCCTCGACCATGCCCCAAACCCATCCGGGTCGACTCAAAGGCTACCACAAACTTCTAGGAGGGAACAAACTTTTCCCTTTCTTTTAAAAAGTTTTTGTTTTGTAGGTATTATAGTCAAAAACCCCCCTTTTATTATCCTTTTTGATAATTTTAAACGTTACCAAGACAAAAATAGAAAAGAAATTTAACCCGTTATATAAACCCCCCTTTAATAACTAAAAAAAACCTAGGGAATTTCATCAAAATCATCAAACATTCGATAATTTAAGTTCCTTACATCAATTTCAATCAGGAATAGTATAATCAACCCGCACCCCAAATCCCTTTTTAGGAAATTTTTAAATTTTTCCCTTTTTTTTTTTCCATAATCCAATCATATCATTTACACACAAACAGCCATCATTTTAAACCCCAAAAAAATTTTAAAAACCTCCTTGGGTTTGATTACAGTAAAATGATCGTACAGGGTTATTTTTAGCCAACCCAAAAGTAGTCTACATTATCAACCAATTGTACCCAAGAAAAAATTTAAAGGGGGGACTCACCTTAAACCCAAAAAAAGCCAATCCAAACATCGCAACAGCCCAATTTCCCTTTGTCCTCCTTACTCAACAGAAAACCAATCATCATATACCAAAAAAAAATTTTCCATCATTCCCCTCATTGAACCCTAAATTGCTAATTCAGTATTCCAAACCCTTAAATTCCATCATAACCTCGTATAATCCCACCATTTTCCTACAATTTCTAATTCATATACATACGGGTATTTTACGTTTTTATAATTTAATGTAATTAAATTTCGACATGATTCTATATTTAATCGTATGGTTCAAATTATCATAATCTTGCACCGAGCACTCCCATTTTTGTTTCGTAACAACCCAAGCTTCTCAAAATCATATTATGCTTCAATGAACCTCACTGAACATCAATTCAACTAATCAAATCAAATTCTCTAATTTTGCTAAGGATTTAATTCGGCCAGAACAGGGTAATTATCTTAAAAAATTTCACTAAAAATAGAAAACGACTCCAATCTAATAATTATTGATTTGGTGATCTAATAAATCATATAAAGATCTTGTATACTAAAATTAAATCAAAACTACATCATTTGACCTATTTGGGTTTTCCAATTAATTTACGACTAAAAGAGCATTTTTTAAGGATCACATATTTGGAAATCAAATTCAGAAAAATAAAATTATCGCCTTAATTTTCATACAAAATTATATCAGAATACCAAAATCATAATTTTTCATCAACTTTTGATATTTTTAACAAAAATAGGAAGTTTCGGCGTTACCGGGGGCTGCTCCGTTCACCGCCTCCGGCCACCAACGCCGGTAACCACTATGTTGGCTGGAATCCTCTCCCACCCAAAACCTTAACCCTAGCTTGGCCTAGCAGCAGATTTACCCTAACCCCCTTCGAAAAAACAAACAAAATTCTCTCTATTTAAATTTTGATTTTTTGTTCTTCAATTTCTTCAAATTCTTTTTGGCATCCTACTTCATCTTGTTTCTTCCTATCCTATGATTGCATGTTGGAAATTCCAACTTAAATTTTTGCCCAAAAAATTGGGATGAAAATGGAAGAGGTTTTGGTTTCTTTTTTTTTTCTCTAATTTTTTGATGATTTGATTTCTCTCTCTCCCTATTCTAATTTCTATATTATATATATATATATTATATATAATATTACTTACTTTTTCGACATTGAGGTTGCTGTTCTGTATTTGTTTTTGTTTTTTTTTCCTTCCTCTTTTATTTATTTTCTTTTTAGTTATAATATAATAAATATAATATATTATATACATTTTTTACATATATTATAT
The DNA here is from genome assembly GCA_037954665.1 of Laguncularia racemosa. Lineage (NCBI taxonomy): Eukaryota > Viridiplantae > Streptophyta > Magnoliopsida > Myrtales > Combretaceae > Laguncularia > Laguncularia racemosa. The sequence continues at coordinate 434,149 of JBBMOL010000360.1, read as the reverse complement.
ATATATATATGCCCATATAATTTATATTTTTTATTATTATTATTATTATTTTTATATATATTTATTTTATTTTTAGCATATAACATATTTTATACATATATAAAATATTATTTTAATTTTAACATTATTGCTTAAGTTTTGGTCATCACATTTTCACCCCCTTAAAATAGTTTCGCCCTCGAAACTACTACGCGAGTACAACTCATTGAAATTTTAATACCCTACACTTAAATACAAACACTTAGAATTTAAGTAAGGCCATACATATTTATATCCTAAGGGTGAAACAAAGTTACCTATTTAGAATAAGTTTGAATATTTAGTCCTTATATGATTCTTCTCTCTCCCCATGTGGCCTCTGCCTCGGTATGACTTTTCCCAAAAGGACTTTTATAAATGTAATATCCCGGGTTTTTGAGTTGCCTAGGGGACCTGCCCAAAATGGCAATGGGATACTCCTCATATGTCATTTTTCTCTTGCATCCTTTTGGTAGATGTTCTAAGACAACTGTCGGATCGCTAACAAACATTTCTTCAATAAAGACACATGGAATACATTATGGATATTGGCTAACTCAGCGGGTAACTCAAGTTCATATGCCACAGCTCCAATCCTCCTCTGAATCTGGTATGGCCCAAAATATAACAGGACTCAACTTCCCTTTTACTCCAAATCTCCTAACTCCCTCCATAGGTGATACTTTCAAGAACACAAAATCTCCAACTTGAAACTCTAATGGTTTTTTTTCACGTTTACACATAATTTTCTGTCTACTTTGTGCTGTTTGCATTTTGGCCCTTTATCACCTAAACTTTATCCTTCAGCTGCTGGAGAAATTCTGGTCCCACTACTTGTTTCTCTCCAATCTCATCCCAATAAATGGGGATCTACATTTCTTCCATATAGGGCTTCATATGGGCCACTGTATAGTACAAATGATAGCTGTATTATATGCAAACTCGATTAGTGGAAAATGTTCATCCCAATTACCACCAAACTCCAAACACATGCCCCCAACATATCCCAATTGTCTGTAGGGTTCTCTCTATTTAAACCATCTGTCTGAGGATGAATAACCCTGTACTGAACTTCAATTTGGTGCCCATAGCTTCCTGTAGGTTTGCCAAAATCTAGAAAAAAACCCTGGGATCTCTGTCAGAAACAATGAAGCGGGTACTCCATGTAATCGAAATATTTCCCTTTAATATATAATGCTGCTAAGCGAGATAGTGCATGCTCTGTTGAATTGGAAGGAAATGGGCTGATTTAGTCAGCCTATCAACGATTACCCAAATAGCATTAGCTGTTTCCTGGTCCCGGGTAATCCTATAACAAAATCCATGGAAATCTGCTCCCACTTCCATTCGGGAAATTTTGGAGGGGGGTTGAAATTAACCCTCCGGGTTTTTTGATGCTCTGCTTTAACTTGTTGGCAAGTGCTACACTTTGCCACATATCTGCAATGTCTTTCTTCATCCCTGGCCACCAATACACTGATTTCACATCCCTGTACATCTTTTTGCTTCATGGTGGTTTGTATAAATGGTATGATGAGCCTCATCTAGAATTGCTTTTTGATATTCTCTATTGCCGTACGCATAATCTACCTTTGAATCTAATACTCCTGTCTCAATCACATATAAGTCAGGATATCTAATCATATTATTCCTGACTTTTGCAATTCCTCATCATTTAGCTGTGCTTCCCGATTCTGATCTTTCAATGTAGGTCGAATACCAAACTTTTTAATCTAGATTCCACACCTGGCCATATAATTTCTAACGTAACTGCTCTAAACCCCTCCACTTTTCCACTCTATCGGTGATTAAAGTTGCCAGACTGCTAACTATTTCCTACTTAATGCATCAACAACTATATTAGCTTTACCAGGATGATAGTGAATGGCTAGATCATAGTTCTTTCATCAATTCCAACCATCTCCTTTGTCGCATTTTTCAACTCTTTTTGAGTAAGGATAATTTCAAACTCTTATGATTAGTATATACATCGCATTTATCACCATACAAATAATGTCTCCAAATTTAAAAAGCAAATTTTATAGCACCAACCCCAAAATCAGAGTAGGATAATTTCTGCTCATATGGTTTCAACTGACAGGAACATATGCTATAACTTTGTCATCCTGCATCAATACACCCCTAATCCAATCTGAGAGGCATCACAATATATAACATACCCACTTGTTCCACTAGGAATGGCCAAAATAGGACTGAAACTACCTCCTCTTTAATTCCTGAAAGCTTTGCTCACATGGTCTGTCCTTTCAAATTTAAACTCCTTTCCTCATCAATCGAGTTGGGGGTACAGCTATCTTTGAAAAGTCTTTCACAAATTTCCTATAATATTTGCCTACCAAAAAACTTCTTACCTCCCTGACTGTGGGGGGAGGATTCCACTCTGATGGCCGAACCTTTGCGGGTTTCTACAGATATTCCAGAACCTGACACAATAGGGCCTAAGAAGCAATCTGGTCTAGCCGTAAACACATTTTCTTCAACTTAGCATACAACTGTTTTTCCTGTAGAGTTTTGCAACACCTTTCTTAAATGCTTAGCGTGCTCCTCGTATCTTTAGAATAGATCAAGATATAAATCAATGAATATAACTACAAAATCATCCAAATATTCTTTAAATACCCTATCATCATATCCATAAAGGCAGCTGGGGCGTTAGTTAATCCAAAAGGCATCACCAGAAATTCATAGTGCCCATATCTGGTTCGAAATGCAGTCTTTGGTATGTCAACCTCCTTCACCTTCAATTGATGATATCCAGATTGCATATCAAATCTTCGAAAATTTCAGCTGCTCCTTTCAACTGATCAAATAAGTCATCAATCGGGGTAAAGATATTTATTCTTGATGGTTACCTTATTCAACTCACGGTAATCTATACAAAAACGTAGACTACCATTCTCTTTTTTCACAAATAACACCGTGGCCCCCAAAGGGTGACATACAAAGGCCTTATGAATCCCTTATCCAATAATTCCTGCAACTGCTTTTTAAACTCCTTTCAATTCTACAGAACCATACGATAAGGAGCTTTGGATACGGGTTTCGTACCTGGCATTACCTCAATGCCAAATTTTCAACTTCTCTATCTGGGGTAAGCCTGGTAATTCCTCAGTAAATTTTTTTTGGGAATATCACATACAACTGGGATATCCTCCACTCTCTTCTCTTTCAATTGTGCATCTACCACTGAAGCCAAATATCCCATACATCCTTTTTTCAAAAAATTTCTTAGCTTGTTAGCTGCTATGATCTTGGGTATTGACCCTATACTCCCTCTGAAACTGAATGCTTCCTCATCTGGTAGACAAAACTCTACCACTTTATCCTGACAATTTAGATGCACCTTATACCTGGCCAGCCAATCCATCCCAAGGATACATCATACCCTTTCATATTAAGAATAACCAAATCAGCTTGCAATTGCCGCCCTTCATCACCACAATACCATTCTCCAATTTGATAACTTGCACCTTCCCCCGGAAGGAGTACTTACCACATATTCACATTTCAGACTCTTCACTGGAGCCATGTTCCGTCTCACCCAGTCTTACGACATAAGAATGGGTTGCCCAGTGTCAAACAAAGGGATAAGCGGGATTATCATCTAATCGAATCACACCTGAAATCATCAAACACATCACATTTCCCCTTCTAGCAATTATTGTTAACATCCTACTCAATGAAAAGTTAAGCATAGTCACACTACATCTTAATTACTTCATTTCTACACACACATTCATGCATATTTACACATATGATTCATTCATTAATTCAATTACTCAATTCATAACAAGCATCAGCATCCCATACACATAAAAGTCACACACCCTATACATATTTATACTTATACATTTACATATTTATATAGATATTAGGTTTCATTTACATTACAACTATTTAACCAACAAACTATCAGATAAGTTTAGTAGTCTTACCCGCTACTACATCATCCACATTAGCCGCTCTGTCTGTTTTATAGCAAAGACTCGTGCCTGAGTCTGAGGTCGCGGTCTACCCCTCTTAGGATTTAGATCATGCCTAGGGGCTGGGGCCTGAGTCTGAGCCTGAGTCTGCTGACCTCCCTCACTTCTACCCCGGCAATTATGGGAAGTATGACCAAACTGTCCACAGGTAACATTGGAGGTCCTTGGGATTCTTACAATTGCCTAGCATGTGTCCCCTCTACCCCACATCTATAACATTTTCCTCTCAGCTGAAGACATTCATTAGCCTTGTGATTGCCCTTACACTTCCAGCACACTATAGTATAAGTTTGATTCCTCTGAGGTCGGGCTGGGGGCTGATACTGCTTCTTTGCTTTTCCTTTATCCTTACCCATTTTTGCCCAAAAATACCTCCATCCTTTTTTGTGTGAAAGGAAACCCTCCATACCCTTCATATCCCTCACCTGTTCTAGTATAAAGGCTTCTTTCACAATCTCCACATAAGTCGCAACTTTTCTTCTTTTCAGCTCTGCTGAAAATAGATATCCAGCCCCGCACGAAATTAATCGGCTTTTACCTCTTCATCATTTTGATAGCCAATGGAGCGAATTTCAACAATCTGCTAAACTCTCGTTCATACTCCATTATGCTTCTACCTTTCTGCTTTAATTCATAAAACTTTTCCCATCTTTTATCTTGTACACATCAGGAAAATGTTGACTCAGGAAAACATCCTTAATCTGACCAAGTAATTGGAGCTTCCATCAGCTCCTTCTGTGATAAACCCCTCAATCATGTGCAGTATCTTCTAATAGCATTGCAGCATAGTCCAACTTTTATCCTCGGGAACATCATGTACCTGGAAAGCTCTTTCTATGGATTTATCCAATTTACAGCTGTAGTGGGGTCTAGACTCTTACCATCAAAGGCCCCCCTGTCCCCCACCATAATTTAAACCCAAAACCCTTGCATTGCAGCAACCATTTGCTCTATTGGATTCTGTGGGGCGGGCCCGGTGGAGGTGGGGGGGTGGTGGGGGTGAGGGAAAGGGTAAATCCTTTTGGCAAAAAATTAAAAGGGGAAGGAAAACCATTTTTCCTTTGGGTCCTTCTTCCTTACCTCTACCCCGACCCCCTTCCCACTTTCCCATTTACTGCAATAAAAATCACAAAAAATGGGTAAATTTGAATTAAAAATTTCCATTAAACTTTTTAAAAACAAAGGCCATGTTTTTCCACAATACACAAATACATCACAATTTGGTAAGTCAAATCAATTTAAAAAAACAATTTAAAAGCCCCTTTAATTAACCCCAAACTACCCCCACAACTCCCCGGGTTTAATCATAATCCCCTAAACCAAAAGCTTTTGTTTACCCCCCTGAAAGGAACCACCTACAAAGGTTTTTTTTTTCCCCTTAAAACCCCCCATTTCCAAAAATTTCCTTTAACTTTTCCCTTTGGTCCCCCCTGAAAGATAGGTTGCTATTTTTGTCCCCTTGTTTTTAGGGGGATAAGGCAAAAATTTTCCCTAAATTTTTGAAACCTGGTAATCCAACCTATATGAAATTTTAAAAACGTCTTTTTAAAATGGCGCTAAAAGGGGCTATATTTCATATCCACATCAAAATCAAAACACATGTACTTAAAATCTCCTGTCCAAATACATCATTATAAAATTTAATCGGGACCCGCTTCCCCGGTAAGTAGGCAAGCCTAGATTTGATCCGTACCCTTTAAAGTGGCCCCAAAAGATTCCCCCCAAATCCAACCTTTAAAATTAAAACAAAAAATTTTTACTTTCCCAAAATCTGAAGTTAACACCTAAAAGATCTTAAATTACAAATAACAGGGGTTTTCCAAAAAAAACCCCTAAGGGCTTTCTTTGTTTTATTTGTTTTGCTCTCCAAAAAACCCAGTCCCCCAAAAAAATTATTTTTAAAGTCCCTGTCCCTTTTGGGTTTTAAAGAAAAAACCTAACCCCTCGCTTTCTTAAAAAGCAAAGTGAGTAAAAAAAATAAGGGCAACCCAATAAAAAAAAACAACAAAATCACATTTAGTAATAAAAATTTTATAAATTTCCCGAAGTAAATTATTTCAAGGAAGCAAGTTTTCAACCCCAATTTTTTATCGCAAAAAAAACCCAATTAATTTATTAAAATTTTAAAAAAAACCATGACCCTTATTAGTGATTTTTTTCCCCTGTAATTCCATTTTTGCTAAACCCCCAAAACCCTTTTTTTATTGGAGACCATTTCAATATTATTTTTTCTCCCCGGTCACAAATATTTTTAAAATTAACCGGGAAAAGCCTGTCAACTGGTGAAAACTACCCCCATGTATTTTTAAAAACTTAAGTTTTTTTAACCCAAATTTAAAGACTTTCCTTTTTAAAAAACCTTTTTATTTAAAGAAATATTCGCTTGCCTTTAACCTTGGCCCCCCCAAAACAAAAGGGGGGGGGGGACCCGCCCCCCAAATAGGTAAAACTAAAACCGGCCCCCCTCCGTCGATCAGCCTAAAACCCATCCGGGCCCCATTTAAAAAGGTTTGTACCAAAAAAATTTTTCTAGGCAGGGAAAGGCCCTTTTTTTTCATTTGGTTTTTTTGGAAAGGTTAGGTATTTTTCCCTTTAAACCCCTTTTTAAAAATTTTTCCCTTTTAAAGATATTTCTTGTTCCCAAAGGAAAAACAATAGTATGAATCAACCGGTCATAAAAAACCCCTTTAATAACTAAAAAAAAACCCGCATTCCCACCCACAATAAACAAGCTTTTCCCCGTTTAATTTAAGCCCATTCCCTTCAAAATAACAATTTCAGGAATATTAATAAAAATCCCCGACCCAACTTCTTTTCTAGGATTTTTTAGAATGTTCCCTTTTTTTTTTCCATAACCCAAATCATTCATGACACACAATCACCCCAAATCAGTAAACCCAATAAAATTTTAAAAATCCTCCTGCATTGAAAAAAGTAAGTGATGGGAAAAAAGGAAATTTTTAGAACAACAAGTCCCAAATTTTTTAAACCCACTTGTCCAAAAGAGAAAAGTTAAGGGGGGAAATCCCCTGAAAAAAATTACCCCCTCTAAACATTTTTGCCCCAAAAATTCCCTTTTTTCCCCCTTTCTAAACCAGAAATCCTGAATCATCGGGGTTAAAACCAAATTTAAATTTTTCCCCCCAAATTTGTTTCTATTAAACCCCCAAAAATTGCAATTCAGTTTTCCCAAAAACCCTTAAAAATTCCCCCTCCAAACCCTGTATAACCCACCTTTTTTCCTCAATTTCCCAATTCATATACATAGGGAAATATTACGTTTTATTATTTATTAATGAAATTTTTAAATTTTTGCATGATTCTTTTTAAATTTTGGGGTATGGTTTTAAATTATCAAAAATCTTGCCCGAGCCCCCCGTTTTTGTTTCGTAACTAACCTAAGCTTCTAAAAAAACCCATTTTATGCTTCAATAAAACCTCAATTAAACATAAAAAATTTAACTAATCAAATAAAAATTTTCAAAATTTTTCAAAGGTTTTAATTGGGCCCAAAACGGGGGAATTATCTTGAAAAATTTTACTAAAAAAAAAAACGACCCCAATTGAAAAAATTATTTGATTTTGGATCAAAAATAAATCTTAAGGATCTTGTATACTAAAAGTTAATAAAAATTTACATCTTTTTACCTATTTATTTTCCAATTTAAATTTTCGCCCGAACAAGATTTTTTAAAAGGGTAATTTTTTGGGATTCAAATTTCAAAAAAAAATAAAATTATCCCCTTTTAAAAACATAAAAACCCTTATGTCAGAATCCCAAAAATAAATTAATTTTTCATCAAAATTTGATTTTAAAAAAAAATGGGAAATTTCGGGCTTTTCCCCGGGGGCTGCTGTTCACCGGCCCTCCGGCCCCCCCAACGCCGGAAACCCAAACTATGCCCCGGCCCGAAACCCCCTTCCCACCCAAAACCTTAACCCTAGCTTGGCCTAGCAGTGATTTACCCTACCCCCTTTGAACGAAAAAAACAAAATTTTCCCCCCTATTTTAAATTTTTTTTTTTTTGTTCTTCAATTTCTTCAATTTTTTTTTGAAAACCCTTTTAAATTTTGGGTTCCCTTTTTTTTTTTCCCTGATGTTTGGGGATGTTGGAAATTCCAACTTCAATTTTCCCGGGAAAATTCGGATGAAAGGAGAGGGTTTTTGGTTTTCTTTTTTTTTTTAATTTTTTGATGATTTGATTTTTCTCTCCCCCTTTATTCAAATTTTTTTATATAAAATTAAGATATATATTTTATATATATATATTAATATTACTTATTTTTTCGAATTGAGGGTGTGTTTATATTTGTTTTGTTTTTTTTTTCCCTTCCTCTTTTTTTTAAATTTTCTTTTTAGTTATAATAAAAAATTTTAATATAATTTATTATGTACATTTTTTTACTTTAAAAAAAAACCCCTATAATTTATATTATATTTTTTTTTTATTATTTTTATTTTTATATATTTTATTTTTTTTTTATTTTTACCTAAAAACATATATAAAATATTTTTTAACATATATAAAAATTTATTATTTTAATTTTAAAACATTTTCCCTTAAAATTTTTTGGGCCTCCACTTTGTAAACCCAAAACCCAATCCCCCAAGTTCAAAGCAGTTTTTTTTGCAAACCCTTTTTTAGTTTGGGTTTTAATGTGTTTTGTCCCCCGTTTAATGTTTTTAGCCTTGCCTTCCCCAGGGGTCTGTTTAAAAAAATTTTTGTTTTCTTTTTTACCTTCTAGTTTTAACATACCCCAAAAATAGGCAGAGGTGATAAACCCCAAAGGAGTTAGTGGATTAAAACCAAACCCCAAATTTTAAAAGGATTTAAATTTAAATTTCAAAATTTATTGTGCGATTATAGGTAAATTCAAAAAATCCGACAAAAAATTTTTCCCCCCAACTTTTAAGGGGTTCTTTTTAATGAAAACCCCTTAAAAAAAGTAGATAAAGTTCGATTTATACCTCCAGTTTGACCATCCCCCCCTTTTGGGGTTTTCAAATTTGTAGGAAAACCCAAAAGCTGAGTTCCTAACTTAAACCCAAGGGGGCTTTCCCCAAAAAAAACTCAAAAAACTTAACATCTCGAAACCCAAACGATTGTTCTAGGATACCCTGCAATCTCACAAATTCCCCCAAAGAACAAATTAGCAAAAAATTGCAAGTATCATTGTTTTGTGGAAGGAATGAAATGTGCCATCTTAGAAAACCTATCCCCGGGTACAAAGATAGGTCCCCGACCCTAGCTAGAAACTGGGTAATCCTAAAATAAAATCCCTGGAAATGTCACCCACGGCTCATGAGGGAATGGGAAGTGGGGTTTTAAAGTCTATGAGGGTTTGGGCTCTAAAAATTTGCTTGCTTACAAGTTTAAAACATCGTCACAAATTTTCTCAACATTTTTTTTTTTTTCAAGTGAGGCCAATAAAAGTGTTCCCGCCAAAACCCCCAAAGGGTTTTTGCTTTCTCCCAAAAAGCCCCATTAAACCTCCTCCAAAAGATCCCTCATAATAATTTCTTTAAAAAAAAATTTTGAATGAAAGTTTATTCTCCCTTTAAAAAAGAATCCCTCATGCTTATAAAAATTTTTCCATGACCCTCTTCTCACATCCACATTCTCTTACAAAAAAAATTTTGATTAGTACATACAATTCTTTTTATGCCAAAAAACCCAAACAATCTAGAAAATAAAATAGAGATAAAAGCATACCTTCCCAAGAAAGGCATAAAAAACAACATTTTCTTTACCCTTTCTTTTTTAGTGGGGGGGCATAGGGGAAAAGTTTCGATTAAAAACCCCCCCAACGGGGTTTTCCCTTTTTTTTAGCTTATGTTGGGCCCCTTTAAGTACCCTTTAAAGATTCAAAGATCCGTGTTTAAAAACACAAACTCTTTTGGCCAAAATAGTGTTGCCCCGTTTTTTAGCCGTCGAACCAATGCATATAGGTCCTTATCAATGTTTGGGTAGTTCGAGGTGTCCCCAATTAGCTTCCCCAAATAAAGAATGCAATTGGGTTCCCTACGAACCCCGCCCAATCGTGACGAAAAACCCCCCTTAAAAAAAAACGTTCGGAAATTGTTTCCCACGGTGCCAAACACCTAAAGTGGAAACCCCCTGACCCGTTGTCTATAAAAGGGGATAAGAACCTTGGGGAAATTTTGAAAACGCCACAATCGAGATGAAAAGGGAAACCCCCATTGATAAGGGGCGGTTGAACTCCCCGGAAAAAAAAAATCCCTTAAAATTCTAGTTAGTTTTTTGAAGAAACCAAAAAGAGGTGGCCCTTTTCAAAAGTGTTTAATTTTTCCAAGATGTAAATTTGTGTTGTTCTAAAACCCCAGGAGCTTTTTTTCTGGGGGGGGCCCAACATGAAAAACAAGTCCAAAAGCTTTGCTTGAAAAAGTTGCGTAAAAACACGAAACAGAACAAGCTGGGGGGAGGGGTACAGGGCCCCGTGTATTTCCCCGTGTTGATTCTGTGCCAATTTTTTCTCCTTACAAAACCCGTCCCTTTTAGCCTTTGGCTGGCCTTTGTTGATTCGTGTAATCTTGATATTCCTACACGGCGTCCCTTTAAAAGTACACCCCCTCTTAAACCCTAGTCCGGTGTGATTGTATAAAAGAAAAAGGGTTTCCCATGGTTGTTCAAATTCCATTCCAACTTAATGATTGCTAAATTTTTTTCCAGTTCGGAAAACCTTTATCAACCTTTAAAGTGTTTCCCTTGAATCGTTTCATTTGGATTTCTTTGATCGGTCCAGGCGGGCACTTCAAGAGGACCACATTTCTTTTTCCCCGGGCTTGGCTCTCATCATGGATCTCATCATTCCCCCCCTCTTGAAAGGATTTGTCCTAAAATCATTGCTTCATAAAAGGGACTCAGTCGTAAATAAAATGTGCACTTACTAGATATACCTGGTAAATTTTTTCTTGTGGGATTATCTTGATTTTCTCAAGCATCGGAAAAAGGACGTCCCCCCAGGGTTCAACTTGGATCCCTCGCAATGGAAAACTCTCCTTGCAAAAAATGCACCCAAACCCAATTCCAGGCTAAAAAATCTTGGATCCCCTGCCCCTTGTTCCCCCTTGAAGTGCCTGACATTTTGTTTTTCAATCCTACTCTTTCCCTGTGCATGTAGCTTTTCACGAAATCTGCTTTAGAATCAGCATCAAAATAAAAAAATTTTTAAAGTCCCAAAGGGCAATAAATAAATAGGAACAATGGGTTAAAAAACCATACAAATCTAAAATGGTGAACAATGAGTGTGCTATATAAACCCCTGTTATTGCAAATACAAAAGGGAGACAATCCTTCCAAGTCAATGTTCTTCTTATGATTGCCCTAACAATTGTTTTAAAGTCCTGTTAACCCATCAATTTCCCCATCAATTTGTGGGGTGACAGAAAATTTGAAAAACACGTTTAGTTCCCAAACTTTTCCCCAATACTTCCAAAAATGACCAAAAATTTTCTCTCGATCCTAACAATGTTTCTAAGTAACCATGCGGCCCGCACTACCTTTTAAAGAAAAATCAATAATGTGTATAGCTCATCAGTTTTTGACAAGGAAAGAAATGAACCCTTTTAAAAATCCTATCCAATAACCACAAAAAAATTGAATCTCGACCATGCCCTTGGGCCCAGATATCCTAACAAAAATTAGGAAATGTTTTCCATGGCTCACGAAGAAAGACACTAACTCATATAACCAATCTAAGAAGTCACTAAACAAGGAATGGGATGCGATCTTTCCGTAAGGTTGTTGATGGTGCGGCAGTCAAACACTTCTCCATTCCCACCCTTTTTAGGGGACCAAAAACACAAGCACTGAAAAAGGATTGCCTTCTCTCACGATCCCTTCTCCATTAAAACCTCTACCGCCTTTGGAGTTCCTTCAGAAAAAACATTTTCAAAATCTGCACAAGAGACACAACCACACGGCAAAGTATTAGAAAAATTTGTTAGTGTCAACTGTTTTTTTAAAAACCCAAAACAACATAGGTTGCCTCATCACTAAAGTCTCCTTACTACCTCGCTTTCCCACACAACCTCCTTTTTCGGTTGCCCCCTTCCCTTTTTACTCACCCAAAGTTGACCCCCTTCAACTTGGCCCCTCCCAAATCTTTCCCGCCTTCCTCTCTTTTTTTTTTGATCTTGAAATTTTATTTCCTTTTTTTTATTGTCTTTTTCTCTCTCACTTCATCGTTTTACTCACCTTGTTTTGCAAAGACTGTTGTAACTGCAATGGCCTATACCCTGTTGGTGTTTTAAAGGTTTAAGATTCAGCTTTTCCCCCGGTGAACAAGCGTTTATTGTTGAAAAGCCCTCTGAAAAACCCTTCCCATAAAAAGCCAGGGCCTCCCCAAAAACCTGACATGCTTTTCTTGGACTTCATCACATAAAACCTATCCCCATACCCCTTCCCAAAGCGAAAACCCAACAAGGCTTGCTTACTACCTTTGGGCTCACCCTATCATTAAAAACCCCTGCAATTATATGGGGCTAGGGTGTCTCTTTTTGGCCCCAGCCCCTAACAATAAAATTACTCATACATTGGTGCAACTCCCCCCATCAAAGATCAAAACAAAAAGTGATCTCCAGATAACATCTAGTATGATATATTCTCTCTTTTCCCTTTTTTTCTTCCTTCACCTGCCATTCAACGCTCGCTTCATACTGCCATAACCTTCCCTTTTGTAGGCTACTTTATTCATCACAAAAAGCACCCTCTAATGGAGGCATATCATTTTTTCACTACCCCCTCAGTCTCATACTCTCCATCATCACGCAAAATCATCACAGCCTTTTTTAGAATTGACTACCCAATATGGCCTCTCCCTTGGCTTTTTAAATTTTTAAAAATGCCCACGATTTCTAGAAGTAGAAGATTCGGGGGTTCCCTTTGGTTACCGGGAAAAGTAAAACCCCGCTTGCCCACTCCCCTTTTTTTTTTGGGTGGGTAAAGGCTTTTCTTCTTTTTTCCCCGGGTTTGGGTTTTCCCAAAAGTGGTTAAAACCAGGGACCCTATGGAAACCGTACATTACTACTCCCTTTTTTTGGTGCTAGTTCTAAACCTTTTAAAGCCAGGGTAAACCATATCCCTTTAATTTTACATAATGCTCCCAATTCAACCACTTTTTGGTTTTCTCTATTCAACCCCGCAAGAAACCTAGCCTTTTGTACCCTCTCTATCCCCCCTTACTTTCCCCCCAAATTTCCTGTGACTTCCTTCCCCTTTGGGAAATTTACTCATTCCACTTCGGCTTTCCTGCCTAAAAGTTTGCAATTGTTTTTGTAATTCACAATAGTAATTGCAGGCACAAAACGTTTCTTAAATTCACTCTTTTCACCCTTTCCCCAAGATAAATAGGTGGTTCCCACCCCTTTATTCAACATTAATTGATCCCCCCCACACTAAGAAAAATTCCCCCAAAATTCAAGGGCCCAGCAAGTTTTACTTTTTTTCCCCCCCCTATAGTTTGCAAAAAAAACACCTTTCCCCCCCTTTTTCCCCCCCTCTAATTTCCCCTCGGGATCATTCTTCCTTGGAAAGGGGGGAAACTTCATCTTTATGCTATCAATTATCATCCTCTTATTCTTTCTCCCTATCCCCCCCAAAAACCCTATTTCCCTCTATTCCCACCACTATATCCTCTATAAATTCCGACAAAAGGCTCATCAAAGTCATCACCCGGCTTTTCATCTAAAACCCCTCGGTACTCTCCTAGCCCCGCCCCTCTCCCTCTTACCCCTTGGAAAACATTTGTGGATTGCCCCCAAATTTTGCTTCCCAATCTCATAAATTTGTTCCATTCCCTCTTGGATAAACCCTCTTCATCTCCCCCCCAACCCCAAATTACAAAACCTAGCATAAAACCCTTCCCCTCTACCTTCGGGGAGAATGTTGTTCGACATTCCCCCTGCAAAAAAGATTAGTACTAACACAAATAAAATTATTAAGTAAAACCCCACGGGACACTCCCTTACGTGTTTTGTCAAATGATGATATCACACAGTCACTGTGTTTTCTCACAAAAAAAATGATGATTTTTAACTTTTGCCAATTCCCCTTCTCCCAAATTTTTCTTTGGGAAATAACCCAAAATTTCACCAATCCCCTTCCGTGAATTTAAAAACAACTCTTTTGGGGTTTGTAAAATTTTCCCCTATTTTTTTTCTATCCCAAATTTTTTTTTTTTTCTTGTTTTTGCTTTTGATACATTTCCTTGTCTTTCTTTTCCCTTTTTTTCTTTTTTTTCTTTGTGTTTTTTTACTCTCTTTTTTTTTTTTGGGAACCCAAATTTCTTTGTCGATATTACACTATCAAAAGACAATTTAATACTACGAAAATTTAATTTCGAAAAAATTTGGAAAATAAACGATTGGAGTTGGGTTTTTGTAATTTCCTTCCTCAAACCCAAATTGTGTTTTTACAAACCTAAGCCCTTTATAAACCCAAAATTTTTACGAACCACGCCAACCCGTGACGAAACCCAAAAACCAAAAACGTTCGGAAAATTTTTTTCCTACGTTTCCAAACCCCTAAAGTGGGGGAAACCCCCCGGGCCCGTTGTCTATAAGGAGAAAGAACCTTGGGATAATGTGAAGACGCCCCAATCGGGATGAAAAACCCATTGATAAGTCGGTTGAACCCCCCACGGAAAAAAATTCGATAAGTTTTTAATTTTTGTTTTAAAAACCAAGAGAGGTTTCCCCCCAAAAGTGTTTAATGTTCCAAGATGTAAATTTATGTTGTTCTTAAAACCCCGGAGCTTTTATACTATGTTACAAATTTGTGAAAAAAAAAAAGTCCAAACGACGTTCCCTTAGTAAGTTGGGTTTTTTAAAAAAACGGAAACAGAACAAGCTTTTGGGGCCCCGGGAGGGGTTCACGGGCCCTATACTTTTAAAGGGGTTTTTTTGTGCCCAAACTTGATTTTTCCCCACACGGCCGTACCCTTTAAAGTTCACGCCCTTTAACCCCTTTTCCGATGTGATTGGATAAAAGCAAGGGTTTCCCATGGTTGTTCCCAAACCATTCCAACTTCATGATTGCTCCCAAACCTTTTCGACTTTCATGGACAACCTTTATCCCAAAACCCCTTAAGGCTTTCCTTTAATCGTTTTTGCCCTTTATTTTTGGTGTTTGGTCCGGCCGGGAAAATTAAAAAAGGGTCCACCCTTTTTCTTCCCGGGTTGGCTCTCCCCTCATGGATCTCATCCGTCTTTTTCCTGCATAGGAATACTCCAAACCTATCCTTGAAGCAATTTTACACTTTAAAATTTTAAAAGGGTTTTTGGAAAAAAACAAAAGGTTTTTAAAAAAGAAATGGGCAGAGTCAGCTTATTTTTAAAACATCTGAAAGGCCTTCTCCTTTTTTGTTTCTCCCCCTCTTTAACCCCCCGTTTTTTCTTTATTACTTTAGTAATGGTGCTGAAGGTGCTGAAATCCTTCACAAACCTCCCGTTTAAAAAATCGCTTTAAACCATGGAAAAATCCGAACATTACTCACATTAGTTGGGGCTTTGGGCCCTTTTGGATCGCCACGAATCTTCTCTTCATCCACCTGTATTCCCTGTGCACTAATAATAAAACCCAAAAAACACCCCGTTTGTCTGTTTCAAAAAGTGCATTTTTTGAGGTTAGCATAAAAAAACTCCCTTTTGAAGCCCCCTTTCCCCCAAAAAATCCCTCAAGTGAGATATATGGTCTTCCAAAAATCTTTTCGGGAAAAAAGATATCATCAAAAAAAAGACGGGGCCAAAAAATTTTCCAATAAAAATTTCCCCAAAACTGGTTCATAAGTTCCCTGAAAAGTAATAGGTGGGGTTAGTTAAAATTTAAAGGCAAATTTCTAACCCCTTTTATAATCCCTTTTTGTTTAAATTTCGGTTTTTTTCATTCATCACCTTCCCTGCTGCAGGCCCCCTCGTCATCACAAAGCACCCCTCCAATGGAGGCAATCATCATCTTAAACATCCCCCTCATTTCTCATACCCCACCATCTCACGCAAAAATCATAACCCCGTCTTTTTCGAAAAATTGACTAGCAATATGCCCTTTCCTTGGCTTTTAAAAAAACATTTAATGTCAAAAATTTCTAAGGTAGAAGAATCGGGTTTAACCTTTTTCCCAGGAATAAAACCCCCCCTTGTTTCCCCTCCCTCCCTTTGGTTTGGGGGGGAAAGACTTTTTTTCCCTTTCCCCTCCAATGGTTGGGCCTTCCAATTTTGATAAACCCAAAGCACCCTATTGAAATCTTTGGAAAAAAATATCCCCCCTTTTCCCCCCTGTGTTTGGTTCTCAACCTTTATGGGCCATGGGGAACCAAATTTTTTCCAATTCCACATAAAGTTGAAATTTTCCAAAAAAAACGACTTTTTGGGAATCTCTCTTTTCCCCCAACCCCCGGGGCAAAAAACCCTAGCCAGGGTTTAAGCCTCTCTATCCCCCCCAAAAATTCGCTCTAATCATAGAAAACCCTCAATCTCCTTGAAGTACTCATCCAAAATTTTTGCCCTTCCCCCCTACTTAAGATTTTGGGCAATTTGTTTTTCAATTCACATAGAAATAACAGGAAAAAAAACCACTTTCTTAAATCTCTTCCCCCCAAGATTTAAATTTGGGGGGTTTTCCCCTTTTTTTCCTTTTTTTCTATTCAACATCATTTGATCCCACCCACACTATGGCTTAATCGGGAAAACCCCTCAATGGAAAGCAAACCCTTCACTTGCTTTTTTTTCCCATAAAATTTTGTGACAATCAAAAAAAACCCATCTTTTTACCTTTTTTTCCAATTCTAAGTATACCTGGGGAAATATTCTTTTTCCCCCTTTAAAAGGGGGAACCCTTTCCTTTTTTTTAAATACTACTCAATTTGATTACCCCTCTCTATTCCTATCTCCTCTATTTTTCCCAATCCCTATTTCCCTTTCTTTTTCCAAAACCCCACCAAAAAACCTCTATAACCCCCGGGATAAAAGGGGTTTTTTTCAAATTCATCATCAAAAATTTTCATCTCCCCCCGCCTTTTGGTTCCCCTTTTCCCTTGAAAAAACTTTTTCCCCACTTTTTTTTCCCCCCCCTTAACCCCTCCCTCTCCCCTCCCCTCCCCTTTAATACGCCCCCCTTAAAGAGAATTTTTTGGTGAATTTCCTTCAAAAAAGGTTTCAAACCTTTTTTTTCCTTTTCCCCCCCCCATTTTTCACAAAAGGGTTTTTCCCCACTTTTTCTCCCCTTCCCCCCAACCCCTTTTCTAATTTCCCCTTAATTTAAAACTCCAACCCCTTCCCTAGAAAAAACCTTCTACTTAACCTTTTTTTTCCTTTTTTTCCGGTTTTTTTTTCCAAAACTTTTTAGGTCTCCCCCTACTTTTAAAAAAAACAATTAACACTATGGACTTGATTTTGAAGCTAAAGACAAAAACACGAAACTTGAAAAGAACGATTGGAGTTAGGGTTTTTGGGTGTTACCTTTCTCAAACCAAAAAGATGTTTTAACAAAAACCCAAGCTCTGTTTTCCAAACTGGGAAACGGAAAACCCAAAGCCCCCCCGTGTGATGAAACCCCCAAAACCAAAAAGTTCGGGGGGAAAAACCCCAACCTAAGATGCTAACAATCAAAGTGGAAAACCCCCCCCGCGACCAGTTGCCTATAAGTGAGGCAAGAACCTTGGTATATTCTGTTTGCGCCACAATCGAGATGAAAGATCGATTTATAAGTCGGGGTGAACGCTACGGAAGAAATCCGATAAGTTCCCAAGAAAAGTTCTTTGGAAAAATCAAGAGAGGAATTCTCTCAAACTGTGTTTATCAATGTTGTATGAATGTTCTAAAGTTCTGTTTTCCAACCCTAGCAGCTTATATTAGGGTTTACAACTGTAAAAACAAAAGCCCAAAACGACATTACATAATAAAGTCACGAAAAAATAACAAATAGGCAATAAAAGTCGGCAGCGTAGTAGGCGGCCCTAGTAGCTGGCGTAGGATGTATGCGGGTATATAAGCCCGGTGGCGTAGTCCCTCTGTCGCACGCTAATTGCAAACGTCGGTTCAAGGCTGACAGCGTTTAAGCCAGCATTGTCAAGACTGGCAACTTTGATCTCCTATGCTTGATCTCCTTGAATGACTTGTACAAATGTAAGGTCATTCTAAATGGTTGCTCCACTCTTTTCCGGCTTCTTAGATATCCTTTATCGGCCCATTAAGTGCTTCCTTAAATCGTTTTGCTCGAGTTCTTGTGATCGGTCTAGGTGGCATTTCAAGAGGATCTACATTCCATCTTCTAGCTTGACTCCCATCATGGCTCTCATCACAGTTCCTGTTTGTAGTGCTCAGGAATAAACCTTTTTCTCAATACCCTTTTCATACCCCTCCATATCTAAATCTCAGCCTCTCCATCCCTACGCCTGCTGATAATTAGATTCTTCCCCCATAATGCGGCGTACCCTATAAACTCAACAGCAACTAATTGGCCCCCGGTATTATCATCGACTCATAACATTCAAAGAGACCGTCAACCTTGTCCTCCCAATCCAAATAATCCAGCTGTCCTTCGCCATCATAAGAAGGCATTTGCAGTTTCACATACTCCAAGCCCCGGGGCGGCCTGAAATCCCTATTCTGATATGGATTAGCCCCAAAATTATCATCCCTTTTTTCCCCTGTAGGGAAGATGTTCCTCACCTATCCTTCTATTCAGATTTCCATCTCCCAATACTCTGTCTCTCTGAGGATTCTGTGGAGCTACCCGAAGTGGTACTTGATGGTTTACCACTGGTGGTTGGGGTTAATGTTATTCTGTCAACCCTGGGTTGCTAGAGTAGCAACTATGGTAGTAAGATCCTGGAGCTGTTCTTCTAAAGTCCTCTTACCTGCAACATTATGACCCTGACCTCCACCAACCTAACTATTGGCTTCATCGCCAATTCCCCCATTCACGCTATCATTCGACAAAAGTTATAGATTCAGGTATTTTGGGAACCTCAAAGACAAGTTGAAGCAAAGGAGCACACCTCACAACCACACTTCCTTTAACGCCACAAAATAGCCACTACAAAAGGAAAAAATAAACAACTCCACTTAACTTCACTCAAAAACATGTATGCTATTACAATCCATGTGTAGCACTCTTCTCTACAACACATTAACACTTCAGGGTTTGCAACACTTCTATAATTCACCGCCACATGCAACACTTGCAATCCCCTTTTTAATCAACACACACACAACGCCATACACACACCATTTGTTTAAACACACAAATGCAATCCCCACACATACACCTTTTCTATATACGGTGCACAAAAAATCAATCACCACAACAATAATATTCCCACTCCTTTCAAATCATGGTGCAACAACTTTTCTCCAAAATTCCACAAGACACTCACTACACAAACAACTCCACGCCACACTTGATTTCAAACAACAATAACACACTCACGTTGTAAGACCCACTTCCACGGCAATAACAACAAAGTACCCCACTTCCACGGCAAAAAACAACCCAAAAAGTACTCTACTTTCCAACACAGGTTCTAACCGCAACTTACACAAATAGGCAGTAATTCAAATTTGAAAATCAAACCACTTCACTAATTGCAACCCTTCCACATTGGTAAGAAATGATTTTTAAATTCAAAAAAACACTCATTAACTCCTCACTTAATAGATGTGTTTGAAATTTTAAAATATTCCCTATTATCCACACAATGCAAATCTGGAAAATTGCACTCCTCCAATTCCAAATTGCACAAGGATTCACACAACACACTCTACAAGCTTCTTCAAACAACACATCAATCACAGTATGGATGGGGTAAATTTCAAATCAAAAATTTGAATGAAAAAACACACTTCTACTCCTCTTCCCCTTTCCCCGAGAATGATCAACCACAAGAAGTATAACAAGCCCTTTAATTCAACTTCAATAAAAAAGCAAATTCAATTCTCAATCAAACAATTTCGCAACTCAATTCACAATTTGGGATCACAATATGAAGAACCCTATTGAGCATGATGATCAAGAAATCAATCAACACTTAATCCCTTTCTTAACTTGTGCTCTGATACTAAAAGATGATGTGCTCAAAACCAAGCCCAAGCACATTCAAATGAAATCAAAGAAACAAACTCCAAATCTCAAACTAAACCGGTTCAATTGGATTAGAATTTGCATGAACCCTATTGAAATGTTGATGAAATCTAAAGGTCCAATGATGCAATCACAATCCAATAATGATAAACTTCACTAAATAACAATAAAACAAGTGAATTCCATGTGAAATATATGAAAAAGAAGAGAACCAAAATCGTAATTTATCCTCTCTAACAAGCACAATTCACGCCACCAATGAGATGATAATATCAAGTATTAAAGTCATAAATCTTATACAAGATAATTGATCACAAATGCAATAAAAAAATTTGACCAAGAACTATCTAAATTTTCACCCCTAGATATTACACACTAGAGAAGAAAAGAAATCACAAAAAAATGAAATTGATATTACTCACAATTTCAAGGTGTTGGCACTCGCCACAATTTCAACTCTTGGAAATTGAAATTGATAAGAGAATTTGGAATTAGGAAACCCTAAAAACCCTCTCACGTTAAGTGAAGTGTTAATCTGAAAAATGGCCTCCCTCAAAACCCAAATATAAGCAAGTATTTATACTTGCCACTCCTAAGGTTAGAAAATGGTCAAAAATTTCAAGGGTTTTTTTTTTAAGGGGGCCGGTCCTAAATGGAAATAAAAATAAAATGAAATTTTTCCCAAAAGAAAAATAAACATAAAATAGTCCAAGGAAAAAATTAAAAAGTACAAAAATACATAAGTCTTAAAAGAACCAATGCTTCAAAATGAAAAAATTGCGCGGTCTTTGTTTTGTAAATCTGAAAATGCCCGTGTTCATCAACTAGTGTAGGAATTTTGGCATCCCAGGGAGAATTACTCTTTCCCTAAAAATTATTTCATAAATAGTTTTAGAATATAGGACTAAAGTGAAAAAAAGCGTTTGGACCATCACCAAAACCCAGTTTTAAAGTATAGGTGGTGCCGGAAAATTTTGATCAATTTTATGCTTTATAATTGTGAAATCTGTATGTAATTAATCTAATATGATTGAAGAAATTTATATAGGTTTAGAGATAAGCTGCATGTTCTTTAAAATTTTATTGAATTGTTTTCAAAATTCATTTTTCTTAAGCAATATTGGAAATAGATTTTTGGAAATTCAAATGGGTATTTTTGAGATTAGGGTTGATAAATTTGGAAATTAAAAATTCAAATTTTTGGGAATTCCCCGATCTTTTGAAATAAATAGGGAATTTAAAAATAACCCTTTATTGATGTCAAATAGAAAAATTTTGGGGAAAACAAAGTCAAAATACTTGTCTTGCCATCTTGAAATTAATTAAAATCTATTTTATTTTTTTGCTTTCGCTTGAGTCTTTTGTTTGTAGATAATAATTAGTTGTAGTTTTTAAAAATTAATTAATCTTTCAATTTTTTTTGGGTTTGAAAAAAAGTTGCAAATTTGTACCCAAAAAATCGAAAAATGTGGAAAAATATCCGATTCAAGTCATATATTACAAAATTTAATAAGTATACTTTCTACATTAGTCTCTTGCAATGGTCTTACCATACAATAAAAAAAGACCTTAGAGTAACTAGCTATGTTAGTCAAGCTAAGAAAATCTCCACATCTTGACCTACTATAAACCTATGTGTGTGATCATATTGTTCCCTTTTGATATGTTGCATTAATTTATGCATGAATGCGTCATTAAGAATTTGATCAATTAGTTTTTTAAAACAACGTTTTACTAAATTATTTTTTATTATAATCAGGGGACTTTCAAGTCAATTATACCCAACTAATTGACTTTGATATATAATTCCCAAATGGGGAAAACAAATTAATCATGTCCCAACTTGTTACCACTGCTTACAAGTGTTTTGGGTCATATCCAATAACCAATTTAATAAAACCTAAAGATAATGCAGCGTTAAAGCATGATGATCCTACTTTGAGTATACAATGATCTTAGGTATAGATTAACCATATCGATACACTAAGGAAGGAGTAAATAACACTAAAATGCAATATTGCCTAGGAGTGGATAGTGTCCAATTACCCAAAAACTCAAGCTTTTCCTATATATCTTTCTTGAATCTAGTTCCCTTGATTAGTGAATATGACATAATCGACAAACATGATGATCTCATGCCTAAATAATTACTCGATTAGGGATATTTAAGATTAATGTAAAAATAGCAAACCATCAAGAATGACCAACTATACCCCCTTACGATAACGGCATACATTACTTTCAGGGACCTTCATCATAGATTAGTGCATTCAAAAAAAATATGTCCTTATGAATTGAAGTCCCAAAATTCTTTACTTAGTGACTTGATACTACATGCACACACCGATAGTTTCCATTATGTTGATGGTGTTGGGGAAAAAAGATAGTGGTGGTTGTCTTTAATAATTATTTATAGATATAGTATTATAAAGAAAAATTTCATTTTTCATGTGGGGGGGGAGAGTGAGAGAATCAAAGGATCTACATGAAGAGAGTGAACATGTTAGATGAAAATGCTGTAATAAAACATATAACTCTGAGAGGGAGAGAAAGAGAGAGAACTTAAAGGTTTTGCAAGAAGAGAGAGCATGCATGTCATATAAAAATTTTCGGGGAAAAATCCATTTCTTAAGATTACAATAAGTTTCCAATTATCATGTATAAAAATTAGGAATTGATCATTCATCAAGTAAACTCATAAGCTAGTCATTCAAAAAAATTTAATAGTATAAATTTTAAAGGGGTATAAACAAATTAATGGGTCAATTGTGGTATAACTAAAATGGGAAGCAAATTAGTTATTTAACAAGCTTTCCTCAAGGATATTGACATTCGACTTTAACCACTATTATATTGGTTTTTTTGATACACAATAAGAATATGTTTGGGTGATCATTAGACTATCTAAAATTTATTTGGTCTTCCATAGCTTATTATACTAATAAAAAATGAAGTCAAAATCAAAATGAAAAGCATAATAACTAACTAAAATTCCATTAAAAAATGTTACTTTCACCTAATGGATATATTTTTAGCTTATAATGAGGAAAGAGCAATTTTAAATTGATATATTGAAATTTTTTAAGGTTATCCCTGAATGACTATGGCAAGGAGGTGTTTTCTATGTAGTAGATTAGGTTTAAGAAAGGATCCCGCTATTATCTATTTTATTGGGATAACTTTTTTTTTTGTAATATTTTAACCTTAAAAAATT